>CAUYQG010090810.1:0-43909 GCA_963574415.1 Tarsius wallacei | reverse complement strand
CACGCCCGGCTGATTTTTTGATTTATTGTAGAGATGAGGTCTCGCTTGCCCAGGCGGGTCTCGAACCCGCGGGCTCAGGCAATCCACTCACCTCAGCCTCCCAAAGGCGTGGGATTACAGGCTGAGCCACTGAGCCCGGCTCGGAATACTTTCAATAGGATTGGTATCGATTCTTCCTTGTATGTTTTGTATAATTCTGCTGGAATGCCAACTGGTCCACGGCTTTTATTTGTAGGTATTTTTCTTATAATATAGTTAATTTCCTGGATTGTTATTGGTCTATTTAGGGTATCGATTTCTTCTTGCTTCAACCTGGGGAGGTTTTGTGATGTCAGAAAGTCCTCCATTTCCTTTAGGTTTTCAAGTTTCTTTCCATACAAGTGTACACAGTAGAGTCTCATAATCTTTTGTATTTCTTCAGGGTCAGTTGTGACTTCAACTTTTATGTTTCTGATTGAGTTTATTTGGACTTTTTCCTCTCTTTTCTTGGTCAGTCTAGCTATAGAACCATCTATCTTGTTTATCCTTTCAAAGAAACAGCTTTTTGTTTCATTGATTTTTTTTTTTTTTTTTTTTTTGTCTTCTATGTCCTGGATTTAGACTTTTATTTTGGTGAACTGGATTATTCTGCTGAGATTAGGGTTTTGGTGATATTGCTTTTCCAGCTTTCTTAGGTGAGTTGTTAGGTTGTTAACTTGTGATCTCTCCATTTTCTTCATGTGTGTCTGTAGAGATATGAATTCCCCTCTTACTACTGCTTTCATGGCATCCCAGAGGTTTTGGTAAGGTGTTTCTTCATTTTCATTTGTTTCCAGGTTTCTCTTTATCTCTGTTTTGATATCTATGTTGACCCAGGAGTTGCTTGGCATCATGCTGTTTAGTGTCCATGTCTTTGGGGGTTTTGGGGAACTTTGTGGGTGTTGATATTTATTTTTATTCCACTGTGGTCTGAGAAGGTGCATGGCAGAAATTCAATCTTATGAGATTTGTTCATGCTTGATTTATGGCCAAGGATGTGGTTGATCTTAGAGTACGTTCAATGTGGTGATGAGTAGAATGTATATTCTGTGATCATTGGGTGGAGTGTTCTGTAGGTATCAATTAAGTTCATTTGGTCAAGAGTCACATTGAGGTTCCAGATCTGCTTGCTGATTTTTTTGTCTCATTTATCTTTCTAGGGTTGTGATGGGGTATTAAAGTCCCCAGCTCTCATAGTGTTAGAGTCAACGCCTTTTTTAAGTTTGCCTAGGAGTTGCTTTATGAAAGTTGGTGTTCCTATGTTGCTTTATGAAAGTTGGTGCTCATATGGTTAGTATGGATATTTCTTTTTGATGAATTGAACATTTTATCATTATAGTGACCTTCTGTATCTTTTTAAATATTTTGGTAACTTAAAGGGTATTTTGGCTGATACTAAGATTGCAGCTCCTGCTTTCTTTTGTGCTCTGTTCCACTGAAATTTTGCTTCCCAAACTCTTACTTTGAGTCTGTGAGTGTCCATTCTGGTGAAATGAGTCTCTTGGAGACAATATATTATTGCCTCATGATATTTTACCCATTTTCCCATTCTATGTCTTTTCAGTGGTGCATTTAGTCCATTGGCATTCAGGCTAATTATTGAAATGTGAGAGTTTATCCCTGTCATGAAGTTCTTATAACGTTGTTGTTGTTCTTATTTGCTTGTTGTCTTTCTTTTGATTTTTGGGTTGATTCATGTGTGTTTTTAATCTTTTTTCTGCACTCTTGTGAAGAACATTGTCATTCTTTTTTTTCCTTTTCTTCTGTGCTTAATACTTTCTGAAGAGTTTCTTGTAGAGCTGGTCTAGAGGCAGTGTAAGTTCTTAGGGATTGAATGTCTAGGACAGATTTTAATTCTATCTCACTGAAGAAGCTTAACTTAGCTGGGTAGGTTATTCTTGGTTGCAACTGTTTGTCTTTGAGAACTTTGAAGATTGGGCTCCAAGCTCTCCTAGCCTGAAGTGTGTCTGTAGATAAATCTGCTGCTATTCTAATTGGTCTTCCCCAGTAGGTATTCTAACCTTTCTCTCTTGCTGCCTTTAGGATTTTTTCTTCTATACCTACTTTGTTTAGGCAAATTATGATGTGTTTAGAAGTAGGTCTTCTCATTTGTGGTCTTGCAGGGGTTCTCTGAATCTCTTGTGTTTTAATAGTCGCATCACTGATGAGATGAGGGAAGTTTTCTTGAATGATTTCATGGAATGTTTGTTCCAGTGTGGTCTCTGTCTCTCTTTCTGCTTTGGACCTTCAGAAAGTCCAATTATTCTTAGGTTTGGACTCTTGAAATAATCACTCATCTCTTGAAGGTTTTGTTCTGTCTTTTTAAGCTTCTTTTCTATGTTTTGACAGTTTGGGTTAGTTCTGTATTTTGGTCCTGAAGCTCTGAGATTCTTTCTTCTGCTTGTCTAATTCTGCTTTTCATGCTCATCAGTTTGTTGTTTATTTCATTTACAGTATTCTTTACTGCTGTTATCTCAGTTATCAACTCCTTCATATTTTTCTCTTGTCTCTCCTCAATTCTATTTATTCTTGCTATTAATGTCTTGATATCTGGGTTTGTAGTTTGAAACCAGTCATTCCATGGGCTCTTCAATATTTGCATTCTGATGTCTGTTTTCTCAGTGTCTGACCTCCCAGAGGTCTGTGTGATACCCATAGTATTTTTTTGGTTTTTCTTCATTTGTGTAAACCCCCCCTCACCACACACACACTTTTTTCCTTCTCTTCTTTAAGTCTATTGTTCAGGGATGGCAGGGTTGCTTTTACTTCTATTTGCTCAGTCTCCTATTCTTCTTTATGGGGATCCTCTGGCTTTGTTCAATTCCGAAGACAGACTTTGGATTGATGGCTGTACTTTTTGCAGTTTTGGGATTTAATTGAGGGGGGAGCAGTGATTCAAAATCTATCTGCAGATCCCAGTATCCACCGACAGGTGTATGGGCACCCTGGAACCCACTGCCCACTGCCTTACAATCTTTCTATGCAGTGGGGGTATAGGTTTGCTCCCTGGAAGTGAAATGAGATATGAAAAATGAAAGAATGGAAATAGGAGATGGGGAGGCAGGAGGACGGTGGAGAGAGAGAAGGGTAAGAGGGAGAACAGACAGACATACCAACTAACAAATGAAAACAGACACAATGACAGAAAAGAGTAAAAAAACCTAAAACCTACAGATAATCATACAAACACACGATCCAACAAAAACCTCCCTATTGATGTATTCTTCCCATACAGAAACAGGAAGTCTAAAGAAAAGAAAAAAAATCAGTAAAATAACAGAAACAAAGCAAGTACAAAAACATTATCAAAAACAGAAAGAGGAAAAAAACTAAAACAACAAACAAAAATGAACAAAACAAACTGAAAAAAATAAAAACAAAAAAATAAAATCAAGGATCCAGATGTGCTCTGAGGTCATTCCTGTAAGTCCAACATCCTTTCAGCCCTCTCTAGCTCTCCACACAGGCTGATAGAGTTGCTCTCAGTGCAGGCTGATGTGCTTGCAGCTTGGGTCTGATGCCCCAGGCCTACTGTGGGAGGAGGGTGGATCAGATTTGGACTCACCTGGCTTGCTGCCTGTCAAATCTTTCACTCAGATCTGCCCTGTGTCTGATCAAGAATGGGGGGGGGTTCTCTTTCTCTCAGTTTGATGAGATTACCTCAGGTCCCAAGGTGGAGTCTGGGAAGAACTGGGTGGAGCTGGGTGGTACAATGCAGGTCTCTGCCTGGTCCTGGGACAGAGCAACTGGCTGTGGTTGGCATCTCCTCACTGGGCATGGGGCGTCTCTCTGGCTCTTCCAGATCCTCTCTCTCCACTGATTGCTATAACAGGTGATGGTGTGGGCCAGGCACCAGGCAATGAGAATCAGCTGGATTTGGCAGGGTCTTCTCAGGAGAGTACCATGAACAGCAGACAATTGTTTGATCCTGCACTCCAATCTCAGGGTGGTGGGGGCTTGTAGTCAGCCTCAGAGGGGGGCCCTGGGTGCAAGCACATGACTCTCCCCTCCGACGGACTTTCACTCTCCCACCAGTGCACACCTACTCATACAAAGAGTCGTTATGGACACTTGCTTTTGCAGAGACTCTCAAAGTCTGACCTGTCCAGTCGCCATCTTAAGCTCCATCCCTGAAATTTTAAAAATATGATTTAAATGACTTGGAATCTTTTTCTGATGTGTCCTTTAAATTCAAAGTTTTACTAAGGTAAGTGGATAAATTTTCTGTTTTAGCTGTTACAACTTAACACAAACTCATTGGCTTAAAAAAATACAATTTTTTAAATCGTTTTATAGGTCAGAAATCTGACATGTAGCTCACCCATACTAAAATCAAGATGTTGGCAGGACTGCATTCCTTTCAGAGGCTCTGGGTAGGCAAGCAAATTTATTTGTTTGCTTATTCAGCTGCTGGCAGAATTCAATTCTTTGCAGTTGAAGGATCAAAGTCTCATTTTCCTGTTGTCTGTCAGCTGAGGATCATTTCTAGCTTCTGAGGGCTGTCTGTATTTTTTGGCTTATAGTCCCCTTCTTTTCAGAGCCAGCAATAGTGGAACAAGTCCCTCTTACGTTTTGATTTTTTCTTGTTACTTCTTCTATTATCTCTCTAAACTCCCCTTCCATCTTCTGTTTCCACTTTTAAAGGTCCATTTGATTACGTGAGACTCACACACATAATCTCCCTATTTGAAGATTTGTAACCTAACTCCATCTGCAAAGTCTCTTTTGCCATGTAACTTAACATATGTAGGCATGAAACCAGGTATTAAGACATGGATATATTTGGGGCACCATTTTTCAGTCTACCAAGATAAATATTTTATCTACAAACAAAATTTAGAGAGAATTTTGAAGTGCTCAAGGCTAAAAGTACAATTCCTAATATTCCAGTTATAATTTTGCTCCTTTCCCACTTGAAAAAGATTATTAGAATTCAACTCTAATAGTTATATTATTTTGGCAGTATACTAGATCTGCGCTAGTTTGTATTTTTTAAGTAAATTGTTCACAAACTTTGATACTTTGTTATAGGTTGAGTTGTATAAATTTGTCAATATTTAATTGCTTCTGACTTCCACAAAAACAGCAATTTCATACAGGTTAACCTAATGCTAATAAGTTAAAATACACCTCACATTAATTTCATCTTACATTTGATGGAGATATAACTGTTATAACAGGTTAGAGAATTCATGTGCTAGAATGAGAATTTTTTTCTTCAGAAGGTTTTATGTTTACTATGTAATAAAAAACAATTTACCTTGGCAAAAAATCATTTTTAAATCATAAGCACGTGTATCTTCCCAATTTTATATAACCGTTTAGTCTCAGCTTTTAATTTAAAAAAGCTTATTTTTCCCACCATATAAATGCATTGGGGAGATTGTTAATTGCCCGACTCAGTATCTGTTCTCTTTTTTTTGTAACAGAATTCTAGAATTTATTCAGGTCAGTAATGTGCCCATATTTACTTGCAGATACATATGACCATATGATTAATTTCTGGCCATTGACATGAAATTAGAAATGTTGAGTAATTCTTCTGGGAAGTTTCCTTAAATTTGAAGGCATAAGGGGAAGCGGATAGGTTCATCTTCTCTTTTTTCCTGCTGGAATGTGAATGTAGTGGCTAGACCTCCAGCAGGGTTCTTGGACTTTAAAGCCACCTTGGAAATAGAAGCTGTGAGTAGAGGAGCAACAAGATTAGTTCCTGATACTGTGAGACTGCCCTAAAGTACTGTGAGTAAAGGGTTAGAAAATTCAAATAATTGCTGAATGTCAGCCCTGATACTAGGCAATATTGTTTATGATTTTAAAATGACCCCTTATAAGGGTACCTGATCTCAAACCAGGCAAAGTGGGGACTAAAGGGAGGTCCAAACTTTACTTGTTTGTTGACCACTTATATACCTAATCCTGAATTTGAACCCACATCTTTAAAATTAAAAAAATATATAAGTATTTTTATATTTTTTAAAAATGACCCCTTGTTGGTAAACTATGTGTGGACCAAGAAGACTTTGATAAGTACTACAGATGCCCATTGGAAAACATGGGTGTTGGAATTCCTTAAGTTCTGTGTTCCTTATTGAAAGATTCCTGGCACACTCATGGACTGTTTCAAAAAATATCAGTTTTATGGATCATGAAGCTTCTAAACTAGATGGCTTCTGCACCCACCTAGATGATCTTGTTCCCTTGTAACTGATGCTTGGGAGACTCCTAGTGGAACAAGTAGCATGCTGCCATTTATGCTGTTTCTTGTTCTGTATTCTGTGAAGTTAAGTGAGCCTGGTGTAAGGTTGTATTCCACAAAGTTTATTGGATCTTGTGATTGTAATGTCATCCCAAATTTGTGACTACTGCTGTTGTTCAGGCAGAAAAGGCATTACCACTTCCAAACTCTGGCCTTTATTTTCATGAGAGAAAAATATACTTCTGTCTTGTTGCTGTCACTCTGTAATAGTCAAACTTAATTCTAATTGATGCATATGTATTTTAAAAAACATAAAATGTATTTTTGAAAGTATAAAGAAGTGGAATATTACTAAGATTTGTCATCTTGCAGAAGAAATTGATCTAGACTATAATGTAGTTCTTCTACCTTAAATTGAAGCACAAAATAGTCTTAAATTCTAAACAAAATAAAAGAAAACCATTAGGAAGAGAAAATATATTTACCATTGATTAAGTAGACGAGAATCATCATAAAGATCTTCATCCTTATCTTCATGTTGAATAACCTGAGGGAGAGGAAGAGTTGGTCTTGCTATCTCAGACATGGCAGACGCAGAAGAAAATCCACGTACTAGTGGATACATGCACTTTAAACCCATGTTGTTCAAGGGGCAAATGTATACTTGTATACATAGTACTACATCTGATTTGATTGTAGAACATCAGCAATAGTTTTAAGTTGCCCTAGCTATACATTTTAAACTTAAAATATATTTCAATCATTCTCTTTTAGTGTTAATGACATACCTTAGTATAATAATCACTTACGCTTGTGTTTTTAGGAGTGCCAAATTAACCTGCAAATTTGTCATATTTCTTAATATTAACATCCTAAATATTTTTGAAGCAGGCAAAGTGTATGCCAATTTTAGTACTCCAGCAAAAGTGAAATGCCTCAGCTTTAACCCACTTATGTCAATGTTTCCCTCTGGTTCAGGTCTCTTTCTAAGGTAGTCCTTTATTCCCTTTCTTTTATATACTCCCAGTTGAGGTTTTATGCGGCTCCTTGGTAGCTCTATAATACTATAACCAGTTCCTAAAACCATCCTTGTACTTTTCACAGTGTATTGAATTTATCAGTCTAAGTATTTTTTATATGACCTCATGCTCATTGAGGGCTAGAACTGTGCATAATTTATCTCTGTATACCTACCTCTCAGAAAGTGTCTGTCACATAGATTGATGCTCAATGAATGCTTGTAGAAGGTGAGGCTCAGTCATACACAATTACCTTGAAGCAATCTAGAAAAAAAACAAGAGAAGTGGAAATCTGAGGATTACAAATAGCTGCTTTAAATGAAAAGTTTGTGATCCAGTTTCAGAAAATACATAATAACCCTTTCTGATATCGTCCACAGACAAACAAAACCCTTCCAAAAGGGTCCAGAAGATTCCAGTTTATCTGGAATCTTTATTAACCTCTTGTCTTAGAATCAACCGGTCACTGTTTGGTGAACAAAAAGGAAACCCCAGGTCAAGGGAAACACAGGAGGTTTGCCTTAGTTTTTTATCCATGTCCGATGTTTTTTATCCTCCTCATCCCAAGGTGTCTTCTTTGGGAGAGGATCAGTGTTCAATAACATCTTAATACATCTTCTTTATTGATATATGTGTATTTTTAAATGCTACTCCAGAAAAATTACTCAAAAATGAATCATTTTGTTGGAACTTCTGGTGATGTGGTACTAGTATAGGGAGATATTTTGAGTTCAGAACTTTCTGATCTCCATTAAGCCAGACCATACGGAAAAGCTACTATTCTTTTTATTCATAAAGTAAATCTAGGTTCTGCATTATATAAGTATCAAAACAAGATCCTATTTATCTACTATTTACTGAACACTTGCTATGTGCCAGATACTGCTATGCATTTCATGAACATCATCTCTCTTAATCTACATTACATTTTAAGGAAGTAAGTATTGTTATTCTGATTGTACAGAAAACAGGAAGGACTCAAAAATGGAGTAACATGTCAAGGTCACATAGATAGTAAATGAAGGAACTTTGAGAATACATAATTTTTAAATAGTTATCATAGCCACTTTAAGTTTCTCTGCTCTATTCATTGCATTAAGATTCTTAAAAATAGACAAAATAAATAACATGAATCTTTTTAATAGACAATTTATGAGGAATACATTACATCTTCTGGTTCTGAAATGTTAATTCTCTCAAGAATTTGTTTTAAATGTAAGTAGAACGTCAGATGCCCAACAAAGTAAAATTATATGTAATTAATTCATAACATTGAATGATTAGAAAGTTTTCGGGTTTTTGAAATTTTTTTCCAACCACAACCTCATTTGAAATAATTTCAAAAATCATGTTTGATTTTTCCTGAGCTTCTATTATAAGATCTTTATATTATTTGTCTTATATTTTCATCTTTTCTCAGCCAACCTTTCCAAAATGATATGCTTGACAGCTAATATTGATATTTCTGCTTGATTATATATTTATTAGCATTATTAATTTCAGCAATATAAAAGTTAGCAGAAGAAATTGAGAACTAATCAAGATAGAATGTTTCAGATCCTGGCAGGTTGAAAACCTTCAGTAAATATTCATTTGGATATTAGAGATTTAAGGTGTCCAACTTTCATTAATATTTGATAATACCTTTTATCATATTCTAGGTGTTGAAATTAATACCCATAAAACAGAGTGATCTAGCAGAGCACTAAAAAAACATTAGTCAATTGTTTTACTGTGTTCACCAAGTAAGCAAGCAGCTTTGGTGTGTGACAAACAGTTGAAGTTTAAAACTTCCTTTGTGCTCTAACATGCATAAAAATAATGTTATATATTATCAGAGATACTCCACAACATACCATTTAATGGAGGCAAGGCAGAGCACTAGTTTTACCTATCTATATTCAATGCACCTTGAATCAGAAATCATACTGGAGACAGAGGCATCATTTTAATAATTCTGTCCCAATGCCTTGAATTGTAATAGAACCCTTCTTGTGAGAAGCTTAAAGTTTCATTTGTCCTCCAAGAATTCAAATAAGTGTGATTTGGGGTGGCTCTTAACAGACTTAGAAAGTTTGGAACATTAAAGGGGTATTTTTGCAACATGGTTAAGCTAAATTACAAAACATGGCTGCCTTCTTTTTTATTTTCTTCTCCCTATTAGCACTACTGAGAAGCAGAGCAGGCATTATACAAGGACAAAAAAGGAGGTGACTTAATAGGGGAGATGCAAATTTTTAAAAACTCATTATTTCCATCTGTACTGGATACCTCCCGTGTATTTTTCATATTAATTATCCACATTGCCCTGTGTTCCAGAGATTGAACTGTATGGATGATATGAAAATGAAATTCTTGTCCTCTGGCTTCAGGCTGGCTTTGATTACTGGGGAGCCCTGCTGGGAGATTAAAGGAGTGGAGAGAGTGAGGGTAGCATATTTACTCTCTTTGCTCTTTCCCTGCAGACTTCATGGGCTGGCCCTGTCCCTTGACTAAAGGTCAGGGTGCTTTCTCTACACAGTTCCTGCCCTCTCTCCTGTTTCCACTAACCATTCATTCTTTTTGCCCATTCAAATCTAAGGAGGTAACCTACCCTTTCATCCTCATTCCCATGGTACTATCCCTAGAATCCTGCACTATGCCTTGTGGTTTTGCTACTATAAGCAAAGCACTTTATAAATAGCCCCTTTATTAAGCTTTCCTCAAATTATTTGTTTCGAGTTTATCATCTGCTTTCTGCTAGCACTCTGACTGATGTTATCCTGTGATAGTGTCTGAAACTCTGTCATGAGAGATTTGTTCTTTTGTCTTTCGAAGAATACTGTTAAAAATTTCAAATCCTCTACCAGCCACTTACATATTCAATAAAAACCTAATTTTTTTCTGATTTGACAACTCATCATGCCTGGTGTCATTCAAGGAAGAGCTAGAAACTAATTTATCAATAGACTGTTAACAGGGAATATATATTATTCACTTTTATATTTCGTTGTTGAAGGCAGTATAGTGCAGTGGTTAAAAGACAGTTCATCTGGGTTTTAATCCTGGTTCCGTTACTTATTAACTGGATGATTTTCTTGCCATCTTGAATCTTAATTTTATTACCTGAGAAATAAAGTCATAATAGTACCTACTTCATAGGGTTCTTATGATGAGTAATAGCTTAGTCATTTAAAGTATTTAACATAGTACCTAGTAGCATCAATAAATGCTAGCTGTTATGAACACTTAGCATAGTTATAGCACATTCATTCATCTAAGACTCCATTATTTTATCCATCCATTCAATAAATCTTGTGTTCCTTTTATGTGTCAGGTACTATACTGGGGAAAGTAACAAAAGATTCTTATCTACATGTAGCATAAGGATTAGGTCTAGAGGCAAAAATACATGAACAAAAATAAATTTTATCACAAATAAGTCATAAATAAATATAAAACTGAGCAAACACTATGTAGGAGAAGTGTTTAATATCTTATGATCAAGTTACAGAGGTATACTATCTCAGAAGGAAAAGGAGAAACTATTTAGACAAAGACAGAGGATATGTAACATACACACATATCAATAAGAAAGGAAGAAATATCTAAACAAAGGGAAAAGCAGTGCAGACACCATGGGGGAAAAACGATGGTAAATGTGAATGACAGAGATACTCAGCTGGCTATAAAGAAGAGCAAAATCAATGTACAAATGTAGTTAAAGGTTAAATAGTGCAGGGACTTGCACACAATGCTAAGATTTTTGCCTTTGTCTTAATAGAAATAGTAGTCTACTGTACTTTTAAAATATTCATTTGTGGGCATGTATGTGTCAATGACAAGCTCACTACGTTAAAAAAATACTTTAACCCACTGCATTTTGAGGATGTAAAATGGACGCAGACAGACCAATTAGGAGAATATTACTGTAGTTCAGGAAAGAGATAAAAATGACTTGGACTAGAGTGGTGGCAATGGAGACTGAAGATAGTGAATAAATTTAAAAGGTAGAGTTAATCAAACTGGATGGATTGTATATATTTCAAAGATGACCCAAGTTTCCTGATTTGTAGAACTGGACAGCAGTGCCATTCAATGAACAAGAACCAAGCTGGCAGTAGAGAAATTATATATTCCAGTTTGGATATGTTTTGTATGAATTAATGTGGAACATTCAAATAGATATGTCTCATTTTTGAAAGTTGAATAAGTATTAGGGATGTACCAAAGACCCATATTTTGTATGGAAATAGATAATATATCATTATGGGTTTCTTCCAACACTTTGGTCTAATCCTAGTTTAATCACTTACAAACTATTGTGGTCTGGGATCACAGGCTGATGGTCTTTGGCAAGATGTTTACCTTTTCTGAGCCTTGATTCTCTCAACTGCCAAATGGAGAAGTTGAACAATATGAGCTACAGATATAAAGTGACAGCACTCTCTAATGTGCTTTGATTTTATGCAAGTTAATAAGCAAGCAAAGGACAAATGCTAATTGTTATTGTTTTATATTATAATCATACAATTCTACCTCCTCTTAGTCCTTAAATGAATGACCCAGTGTTAAAACTGCTACCTTAAATTAAGAACAGAGTAAAGGCCAGGCTCGGTGACTCAGCCTGTAATCCCAGCACTTGGTGAGACTGAGGCGAGTAAATTGCCTGAGCCCAAGGGCTCGAGACTAGCCCGGGCGACTTGGTGAGAACTCGTTATCTACAGTTAAAACAAAATTAGCCAGACGTGGTAGCATGCTCCTGTAGTTCCTGATACTCGGAAGGCTGAGGCGGAAGGATTGCTGGAGCCCAGCAGGTCAATGCTGGGGTGGCCGTGAGCATGCCGCTGCATTCCAGCCTGGGTGATGAAGTGAGACACCAACTAAACAAAAAAATAATAATAATTTTTAAAAAGAACAGAGTAAAAATTGGAGTTGCTAACTAGACATATTAAAGTCAATAACTTGACTAATATAAATAAAATTCATGACTATTGTAGGTCATACTTTTGGAGATTAAAATTGTCTGCCTTTTTGGTTACCTTTCTTTAGCAACAATAATTCAATTCAATTAACTAATTATTCCAATTTTCCATTTCACTTGTTTTATTTCAAATGCCCTCACATCTACTATTTTGGATACAACTTGAAGAAACTAACAATAAAAGGTACCTTGGTACAATATGAGTATAATTTCCAAGATGAAGTAAATACACATATTGAATATAGAGGAAAAGTTAGCAAAGGTTTCAAATAGTCTCCTAAGTGAATATAATTACTGTTAGTGAACAACAAGCTTAAGTGAACTTCTTGGCAAACACAGAGGAGAGAAATGTTAGCAGTTATATGTTGTTCATTCTCTGACCAAAGAAAACATGGCTGCATTCTAAGAGCAAATTTTCTTTCCTGGACTAAATTCTAACAGGAATTAATTACATAATTTCTTAAACTGAGAACACAAAAACAGCATAGTACTTTTTCTGTATTTCTAGAAAATAAAAGTGTACAAATTTTAGAAAATAGTGGGGATTCATGGGTAATAAAAAGCAAGAGAACTAACATTACTGGGCATTTACTAGTTGCCCTGTGGTATGTTTTGCATTCGTTACCGTATTTTACCTTCACCAATTTCTTGAGATAGATATTATTTCCATCTTAAATATGGGAGTACTGAGGCTTAGAGACATTAAGTGTCCATAGCCTGCATTATAGGTATTTGCAATCTTTGGCGTGTTAAGCAACTGACTTGAAAGTGTTAGTTCATATTGATTTCTATGGATTATTGCTCATGGTCTTAGCTTCATGCCTCTTGCTGTTCTTAAGCTATACTGTCTCAATGTCAAACTTGTGACATAGGAATATGGGAGAGATTCTGGTCCCAGGTTCCACCGTCCCTAGTTGTACCACATATCTGTAGGGGCCAAGAGAAAGCATACCTTTGTCTTCTGAAGAATCACTGAAAAATCAACTGACAAAAGACAGATTAATAGGAGAAAAGACAAACAAATATATTTGCATGCACGAGGTGGGAAGCAGTCAGAGATACTACCCAATATCCCAATGGGATACAGATGCTTATATACCCTACTTCTTAGGGGAAGGAAAAAGGGGGAGGTGTGAATGATTTTAAGGGGCAGCAAATAACTTTTTTTAGGAAAATTCAATAGGCTTGAAGAACATAAGGTGGCCTGAGAGAAAGTCTGTTGGGTCTGCAGATCATACAATAGTTTGTGGCAAACTATCCAGGTCTATCCAGTTGTGTTGAAAGACTTCAGTCTTCCATCCTGTAATTGAGTTCAGTTAATAAGAAAGGGAAAGACCAGAGGTAATTATTTTCTTTTCTTTTCTTTTTTTTTTTGACTTGTCCAGACTTTAGGCAGATAAGGGAACTTCAGAGGACAATTTTATCCTATGCTTTGGGAAAAACAATGAATTAAGAGACAGGAGATGGGGGAGAAGGTCAGAGAGACCTTGAGGCTTCTTCAGTTCAACATGTCGAAGTGCCTTATTTTGGGGTATTGGTTTCTGAACCAACTCATGTAAGTTGCTAAGACCTTCTAAGGGGACTGTCACCATTTTGTATATGGGTTCCATGGGTACCTACTGAACTCTCATTCTGATACTACTTTCCAGGAATTCTCTTCTCTTTTCCTTGACCTTATGTGTCACTTTTTCCTTTTAGCTGCCCCTCGGGGACAAAGAGATCATTTCTCTGTTGTATTTAGGCTTTCACAAGTGAATGAGTCTCTTTCCGCTTCCTGCTTGCAAAAAATCTGGTCTCCTAATTGAAATGGAGTGGAGAAAAAACAAAAAACCATAATTATCTCAAGAAATACCCTACAACCCAAATAAATTGCCAGCACAAAGCTGAAAGTAAAACTTAGATGTACCTGAAAAAATGTTATGAATATTATAATATATTAGTATAGCACAGATCTTGAATGCGTGATTTTGCAAGTTAAATAGAGATAGCCTTCAGTTTTGGTTCCACCACTTAGTCGTTTTGTGACCTTGGGTATGCTATTTATCCTTTCTGCACTTCTTTCCTTATTTCCATAATGAATATATACAGTGTTTATGTAATCAGATAATTTTGAAAATTCAGTGAGATAATAAACAATAAGCTGAGGGCAAGATCCAGTATATAATAAATGTGTAATCAGGCAGCTGATCCTAAACCACGGGAAGTGAGGACAAGTTGAAGACCAAACTTCACCTGCATATATATTATTTATGTACTTAATCCTGACTTGTACCCCATATCTTTACAATAAAATAAAGTGAAAAAAATTCTTAGAATATTCCAAAGTAACTTGCTCCATTAGAGCACATGAGGGGTAAACTATACACAAAAAATAACTCAAAATACATCAATGAACTAAACATAAGAGCTAAAATTATAAAATCTTGAGAAGAAAATGCAGACAAAAAAGCATCATAACAGTGGATTTGGCAATGATTCCTTGGATATGGAACCAAGAACATGGGCAACAAAAGAAAACATTTAAAAACTGGACTTCCTGAAATTTAAAAACGTTGATGCATCAAAGTACATTATCAACAGAGTAAAAAGACAACCCAGAGTATGAAATAAAGTATTTGCAAATCAACTATCTGATAAGGGATAAATATCTAGAATATATAGTAAACTTCTACAACTCAACAAAAAATGTTAAACAGCTTAATTTTACAAATGGGCAAAAGATTTGAATAAACATTTATCCAAAAAAGATATACATGTGTCTAATGAGCACACAAAAAGATGCTTGACCTTGCTGGTCATTAGGGAAATGAAAATCAAAACCACACTGAGATATTAACTCACACCATTAAGATGGCTACTATCAAAAAACAAAATAACAAGTTTTGGTGAGGATGTAGAGAAATTGAAAACCTTGTACATTGCTAGTGAATATGTAAGATGGTGCATTCCACTGTGAAAAACTGAAGGGTTGTTCCTCAATAAGTTAAATATAGAATTACCATATGATCCAATAATTCCATTTCTGGATATATAGTCAAAATATATGAAAGAAAGGACTTAAACAGGTATTTGTATACCCATGTTCATACCAGCATCATCGGTAATAGGTAAAAGGTAGAAGCTACACAAGTGTCTTTCAACAAATGAATAAGTAAACAAAATGTGGGATATACATACAATAAATTATTATTCAATCTTAAAAATGGATAAAATTCTGATGCATGCTATAACATGGATGAATCTTGTCATTAGTTTAAATTAAATAAACCAGTCACAAAAATACAAACATTGTGTGATTCCACTTATACCAAGTACCTGAAGAGGCAAATTCATAGAGACAGAAAGTAGAATGGTGGTTTCCAGGGGCTGAGCAAAGAAGAAAATGAAGAGTTATTGTTTAATGGTACAGAGTTTCAGTTTGGGGAAGATAAAAACATTCTGGAGATGGATGGTGGTAATGATGGGCACAACAATGTGAGTGCCACAAAACTATACACTCAAATATGGTTAAAATGGTTAATTTTATGTTAAGTTCTTTACCACAGTAAAGAAAAGCAGAAGACAGTAACTTTCAAAAATCACAGGCAGAAACACCATCCCCCCTAAGAGAACAGCAACTTTAATCTAAATGACAACTCAAAGCACATCACTTTTAACTGCAAAATGACCTGCAAAAATAATCCAAATATATACTATAAACTCAGTATGTGTCATGTGGGTTACGGTTAGGTTTATGATCAGTTAGGAAATTCCCATCCCATTTACTGATGTCAGTTCTAAGTTTCAGCTGTTCAGTCTGACAAGGAACACATTTTTCCCTGGAATATTTTGGCCTTTAACTGCCCTTTCAGGTTGATGTCACAGATCATCTAGCAAACTTGATAATAAATTAAATCTACCTTATGTTCAGCACATGTGCATTTAAGATTAGTCTTAGGCAAGATTGTTAAGTAGGAGGAATTTTATTCTAATCTATTTTTTAAAATCGTTTTCCCCCTCTCCAGATACCTAACTTGCAACAGTTGACTCAGGTTATGGGACTTTCTTGAAATCCCTTCTCCCATCAATACAAATTTATTTTTTGCCCCATTTTAGAAAGCAAAACTCATTCAACAATTCAAAATAAATCAATATTTGGTAATTGCCTTAAATATTTTCTATATTTAATATGGTTGACATTTTGATGTGAGCTATCAATGTTTAATCTCAGACAGATAATATGAAGATTTTAAGAAAATTATGAGTGGTAAATGGAAGATACACTTTTTGTTGTGCATTTCAAATTATATGAAGATTGCTGTCTGCTACTTCTAAAATGTGAGTCTGGCCTTATATAAAATAGTTGTTTTTTTTTTTTCTCATAAACACTGTGGAAAGGGAGGGGTAAAAATTAACCAATGTGTGTTGATATATTTGAACATCCTCTGACATAATTAATTTTGAGTATTTTTTCATGATCAGTCAAGAACAAACAACACACACACACACACACACACACACACACCCCTACTTCTCTTTCCCTTTGGTCAGGCAAATAATAGAAGAGTATGCTGATCTATGGCCCATTCATACGAAAAAACACAGCAAACATGCATTTCAGGAGGAAAAAGATGCTTTTTTAAAAAAGTGAGTAAAGGGTGATGGTATTTGTAGGTAGCATCACAGCAGACTCATTTCACAATTTAGATAGGGAGACCTACTGGGCTGAAAAAGAGATTTGCCCTGACCTGCAGGCATGGCACAGAATACAGAAGCAGGTACTGAGATATTAACATCATGTTGTGCTCATAATTTGTTTATTTTTTAAAATTTACTTTCAACTGTGCAGCTTTCTCTAATGTTTCTCCTGTGGCCATGCTGTTTTTAACTTTTGCATGTTTTATTAAAAAAAGAACACAGTAGCAATTGAACTCCAGAGGGGAAAAAAAACACCCCCAACTTAGTTGTCTTTAACAAAACAAGAGATTTTGTGTTGCTTTAGGGACTGCAGAAGTAGAAGTTGTACTTCTAATAAAATACTAAAGAAATAAAGTTCAGTAAGGGGCAATTATTTCATGATTGCAGTATTATGCTTTACCTCCTCAAAAAATGACAAATTCTATGCCTGGAATATAAGTAAATGAACCATAGAGAATCATTCCTATATTACTGCAAAGAGAAGCTTTTCATAATTTTTCATTTTATATTATTTCATTTCTTCTCTTAGTCATTCCTCAATATCTACTAGTCCCTACTGGTTTTAATTCCAACTCATTTCCTATTCTATCTGCTAGATCTGTTCCTTTCATGGTTTGTTCTTCTCAACATCTCTTTAATTTAACACGTAGATTCATTTGAAAAAACATTAAAATGGCATTGATATAATAGGCTATGAACTACTATGGCAAAGGGAAAATAGGTAGCACATGTAATAGATAAGGGCACTAATATTCAAGTGTGTTATTCTTACAGTATTTTTCTTCTTAAAAGTCATATGGAAGTACATTTTTGTGACAGGAAAAGAGAGCCATGGAAAGTGCTATGTATCCTGCACTAGAGACATAAACACTGTCATATTTTCCTGCTAAGTATATTTTGGAGATAATTATTCCTGAAAAATTTTCTTTCTAGGTTAGTTAGTTCTTCTCTAGGGCCAAGGGTATTCAATATTTGTCTCTAGAAAAACTATAAATTATACTATGAATTTCAATAGCGAAAGATCAATTAGTTAGTTACCAAATTATTTTTTAAACCTGATAATTTACTTATGGATTGGAACCTAGTAGTACTGGGCCAAGGAAAAGGTCATTTTTTACCCTAGTTGTTCTATAGGGAACATATGGTGTTTCAAGGGTCACAATCCTCAGTGATGATTCTAGGGTACCTCAATGAGTATAGAGTATAATAGCTTTAGAATTCAGTTTAGGGATTCTGGAGAAAATAGAGGATTTAAATTTTCTCATTGCTTTCTGTCATGTTTTCTTCCTTTTAGACCCCAATCTTAACCTGTATAGTGATCACTTCATTATAAGTGAGTTTTTGCCATAACTTGTGTGCCTCGTGATCCTCCCTGTACTTCAAAGGCCTAGTGGGTATGATAAGCACATACTGTGATTTAATATAGAACGTATAAAAAAATAAATTCCAAATCTAGTAGCCAAAGTAAATTCAAGCAATCCATGCAGAAGTCATTGTATAAAAGTAAACATTAGATAAAGGAGGAAAACATGATTTTTAACACACACACATTAGGGCCATATTATGAATCTCTGTTGTTTATGCTAAACACTTCATTTGAAACATTGCTGCAAATGTCACTAACCTACTGGAGATACATATTTTAACAAGATCGATTTGGTGCCTTAATAACCAAATCTTGGATAGGATTGAGTATGGATAGTTTTTACATGAATATTTTAAATTTTTCAAATATTTTATGGTATGACATATTTCATTGATTTTTTTTTTTTACATTTTAACTTCTATGAAATCGGGACATCCCTTAAATTGATGACATGTCAGAGTTTAATAGCCATATTGTTTTCCATCTTGGTGCAAAAATATAGTGCATCTTATAATTGATAGCATCCTAGATTTGATAAAATACAGTGCTACCTTGCTATTGTTACTGAACCAATGTCTATATGCTTTATTTTCTGTGCTTGATTATTTAAACTTTAAAGAATGAGAAGTTTCTTCCCTATTGACTTCCTAAAACTTGAACTCCTAATTTTATTTGAATACCTTTCCTTATGAATAGTCATAATGTAATCTCATACTATTTTGGTGTAATCTTTGAATTTTCACACACACTAAAACACTGAAAGGATTAGCATACTGCATCCATAATCTAAGAGATATTTATTGACTATACTGGATAGACAACAGCATCAATGATGGTATTTTATTCAATTTTTATAATCAAGTAATTCTTCAATTGTTTATTATAACAAACATTTTTAGTATTACAGCAATAGTAGTATATTAACTTACCAATGTCAAGTAAATTCAAATTAAGTTGCTAAAAACATTTTAAATTTGACTCGAATTTTATTTTGGTGGTGATAAAAAAGTATATGTAAATGCAATAAAAGGACAATGATAAAAACACAGTTTTTGTGTACTTATCAAAATTTCATTCAGCAATATAATTAACATATACAATAAATATACAGGCAACAATTAAAATTATCTATCAGTTAATATTTTCTCTTGAATCATGTATGAGTTTTTTTTTAACTTTGAATTATATTTATTTATTCACTTATTTTAAAAATAGGTCGTATATTCACCTGGTTCAAAATTTACAAGGAATGAAAAAGGATACAATAAAAAATCTCCTTCACTAGATGTCAATTTCTTGTGGAGAGATTTAATATATAGAAAACAACATATGTGAGTTCAATAATTTATTGAATAAGTTCAATAACTGTCCCTTACTGAACTTTATTTCTTTAGTGTTTTATTAGAAGTACAACTTCTACTTCTGCAGTCCCTAAAGCAACACAAAGTGTCTTGTGAGTTTAAAATACACCATACCTGATATCACATGATAATCTGTAATCTGAAATAAAATTTCCAATTATTTTAGTTGATTTTATTTTAGTTTGATTTTGTGATTTTAGTTGAATTTTAGAATATTTAAGTTGCTGATTTGTTGTGGACATAGCTATTGTGATAAATACAGTCCAAGAAATTAAAGTGGAATTTATGATAGCAAAATAAACAAAGATTTTAACTAATTTTATTGTAAATTAACATAATTGAGTCTTTTCTGTGAGCTTGGATTATCTATATTTTCATCTTATACTAGGTGATTATTCAAACAATGTTTATACAGTAACCTCTTAGAGTTGGTTATCAGTTTGGATTGCTCTCTGTATTTCCTCAGCACCTTACAGAGTTCTTTGAATTAAATAGAGCCTCAGTAACAATCCGTTGAATAAACTGCAAAGGGAGAAAAACATGTTTATGAGGGGCTATATGTTCTTTTTTTCAGCCATGCAATACAATAATTACAGACTCAGGCACAGTAATTCTTCAACTAAGATGCATTTTCAGTAATATACTACTACATTTGCATTACTAACTATGATTTTTGACAGGAAACTTACCTCTCTAAGTATAAGGACCCGTATCCATGAAATCAAGAGATATGATTGTGGAGGTCACATGTAGGCAGAAATGTTTTGTTAACTAAAATACTATGCAGCAATAATTGCATATTTCAAAATAGCTAGAAGAGAAATTTTGGAATGTTTCCAACACAAATAAATGATAAATGGTTGAGGGTGAATATCCCAATTATCCTGATTTAATCATTACACATTGCATGCATTTATTAAAATATCACCTATACCCCACATGTATGTGCCATTGTTATGTATAAATAAAAATACTATACAAATTTAAACTTAAAATTTTTGGATAAGTTCAGGACTGCCAAGTTGCATAGCATTGGGAAACACCATTCCTGTCTGTAGTATAAAGTTTAACTGGTTTTTGTATGTTTCTCTGCTGGTAGAGATCAAGTTCCACTACTTTGCCTTCCCTTTCCGCCCCATATTGGGCAAACTGTGAAGAAAGCTTGGGCACTTCCTTTTTGTGTGTCAGTAGAAAGTTTAAACCACACAAACCCCAGCCTGTGTGCAAGAACCCTAACCTTGGCTCCCAACCACTAACCTCATGAAAACCCCAATCCAATTCATTTCCTTGATCTCTCAGGCCATTTTCAGACCAGCTTGGGAGCCACTCTGCTTTTCCTGGAAAGCTTCATTATCTGGTAATTAGCCTGTGCATGCCTTCTTGGTGTGTGTGTGTGTATGTGTGTGTGTGTGTGTGTGTGTGTGTGTGTGTACATGAGCGTGTGCACTATGTTATCAGTCTTCACATCAGAACCACATTTTAGGTGTAGGGAAATCCACTCCACTTTTGCAGAATGGCCATAACAACATCCATCAGTGGATGTAAATGGATTTCCTCTTAGTTGTACGGTGTATAGCCAGTAACGCTGTATACAGTGAAATAACAGAAATGGTGGTAAACATTCATGTTTTGAATAATATGTTTATTTCTAGAAAGAGGTCATCTATTTTCAACATACACTTCTTCTCCCTAGTGTGTATTTACAGAGGAAAGAAGATGACAGAAAAATTAAGTAATCTGTGCAGGGGCGCACATTAGTTAGAGCAAGAACCAGAAACCAAGTATTCCAATTCGCAGTGCAGTGCTATTTGTACAACACTGCTTTGCTTTTATGACTTATCCACCAACTCCAAAGAGATCTTGCCTTGAGATGTTCCAGGGTGTGGCCTTCTTTACATATAAAAAGTTGTTCTGGAGATTGCACAAATTTCATAGTCTCCCCTGCAACCTTGTCTCTGATCCAACTCTGCTCTGGAACTATAGACGATCTCCTGCATGGCAAGTTTCCCAAAGGGATCACTTGGTAATTATAAATCTCTGAGAGTAATGTCTCAAATTGATCTTCAATTATTACATATTTATATTACTGTACCTCTTTACTCAAAGCACACATTTTATATAGCCACCAATAGTTCCTGGCACATAGTAGTTTATAAATTAATATTTATTTGTTTATTAATGTATCTGTACTGTCAAGTGTTCACCACACTTTATCATTTGAGAAAGATAATTATAAAAATTTGTCTTTGCTCAACATACTCAGAATTTTTCTACAATACCAGTTTTCTATAAAAAATAACCAAGATATAAAGGAAAAGCTGGTGCTATTAAGTGTATGTTAGGCCCCTTAACTGATTTTCATTCCATGTGATATTCCAAACTGTTTTTTCTTTAATCAAGGAAAATGGCCTGATTTTTTCTTCTTGTGAATGTTTCCTGATGAGTTGTTGGTCATTGAACAGCACATTGTGTTTAGTTTATCTAAGTAATGAGTACAGTTTTATAGGAGATAAGACAGAGGAAGAAACAAAGGGAAATATGAAAGAAAAAAGTATCTGTATTCCCTAAACAATTGCCTAAAATCTCCCTTTGGAGAGAATTATGTAACCAACATATTTCAAAATGTTATCAAGTCTATAAAGACTAATGCCCATTTTCCCCTATGTTACACTGTATTTATGAAAAATTCTAGTTGAAACTGTCTTCCAATTTTTATGAATATAATGAAATGGAATTTAAGTATTCTAGAATATAAGAGAAATTGGAAAAAATGATTTAGAGGGACAGGCTGATTGTTTTTATTGGGTGATAAGCAGAGTTATCATCATGATTTAGTAGAAAAATCAGAGCTGTAGATGTTTTCTCTGCATGCATACCATCCTCATGGTTCTAGTCTGTAATGGGTAATTACTAAAAAACAGACCGGGAAATTTATAAACAGCATAAATTTATTGCTTACAGTTCTGGAAGTTATAAAGTTTGAGATCAAGGCACCAGCAGATCCAGTGTCTGGTGAGGGCCTGTTCCTCATAGACAGGGCATTCTTTCTGTGTCCTCACATAGTGGAAAGAGTGAAGCAGCTCTCTGGAACCTCATTTAAGGACATTAATCACATTTATGAGGGCAGAGCCTCATGACCTAATCACCTCCTAAAGGCCCCACCTCTTAATATCATCACATTGGGTATTAGATTCAACTTATGTATTTGTGAGAGACAACATTCAGACCATAGCACTCATGTTGGCACTGATGAAGAGCTCTTCATTTTAGAAAACTCTTGAATAATCCACAGAACCAGGTAATTACCCTGTAATGTAACATATATGTTTCACAGTGAAAGCATTTTCATGGTCACTGGTAAGTTATCCAAACAGATTTTGTAGCAATTAGACCGCAGACTTCTAGGGATCGATATGTTTAAATATAACATACCAGGCATCAGTTCAAAAGGTCTGTTTAATCATTGATCCAATGTATTTCAGCATTAAAATACTTAATTTACAACTGCTTAGCATACAAAAACTGCAGAGATAGGGAAACAGAAGAAGAGACTGAAAGAGAGAATAAACTAATAGTAAAACAAAAAATGAATTTCACACTTAAAAAATAACTTTCCTTGTATCAGAAGAAAAACAGAAAAACTTTTCCTAAACTATGTCAATGTATCATTGAAAATTTACCAGGTGAAAGCAGGCCATCTGTCCTTTCATTTTCACTAAGGTAATTGATTATCAGTAATTACATAATATTTCGCTCCAAATGAGATCTTTTGTTGGTGAAAGAATAATAGTGCACAGTCAGGAAATCTCCCTCTGTATAGTCTCAACTAATTGGCTGCCAATGTCTGTTTTTGTTGGTATATGTCTGTTCCATAAAGCTAATCAACCTGTTATCTAGATCTGTTTGACATTGTAAAACGTTATATAAAACAGCATCATTTATAGTTTTGAATGCCTGAGATGTTACTTTATAACTTCTATCTTTAAAAGTGAGAATGTAACCTTTTTTAACCTTTTGATAAGTAAAAAAAATCACAATTATGTTTATCAATATTGTGTAAATAAGTAGATTTCTGGGTTCTACTTTCTTATCATTGTGGCTTTATGAAAATATGAATTTGTTTAATTACACTATACAGATAACTTGAGAATGGAAAGACAGTTAACAATAACCTGCATAATTGCTTCAAATACCAGAACAAAACTGAAACTGCACTTAATGTAGCAATGCATTATTATAGAACATTCTTCATACATTCACTGCATTAAAGATTTGCTAATAACATTGCACATTAATACATGGTCATAACTTATAATTAAATTCAAAGTACAACATATTCTTATCCCAAGCTATGAATTTTCTAAAGTTTGGAGTGTATTTGCTTCATTTGTTTGTTATGTTGGCTTTTAACTTCTTTGTTTCTATTGTGTCCATAAAATATCGTTTTTCGTGTGGTCTCTGTTCAAATAATCATAGGAACTTCTCTAAATGCTTAATACTTTCCACTTAAAAATTCAGAAGTTTAGCAGTTGAGCACAAAATATTCAGGTCCCAGAGATCCCTGTGTCATTTTATTGACAGCAAGGACTATGCCAGAATCCCCCAAATCCCTTCTCAATACTAATGCCAATGCTGACCTAGTAGTATAGCTCGTTTAAATCTCAGTTTTACCCTTTAATAGCTGTTTGAACTTGGTCAAATTACTGAAGGTCTTTACACTTTTGTTTCCGTATCTGTAAACTGGTAACAATTATTGGGCCTGCCTTAGGGCATTATTGGGGAGATTACACAAATTAGTATATGTGAAACTCCTAGAACAATACCTTAATCACAAGTCCTATGCAATCAGTTTGCCATTGTTATTTTTCAAAATGATAAACTTAGTCAATTTCCCAGAGGTTTTCTGGCCAAGCTTCAAGAGAGCATTACCATTTTAATGTGAAATGATGTCAGCCATGAAACTCAGGGCAATGATCTATGGATGATTTTTGGCTTCCCTTTGCTCTTAGGATCAAGACTGAACTGCTGCATGAGATATAACATTCCCAAATGCTTTCGCTCCTAGCTACTATCTGTGCAGCCTCGTATTATATCATGTTCAAACCACAATGGCTCTGTGTCATCCTCTCTTAACGCTTTCATAATCTTTTTTCCCATTTTTTCCTATAAAGCTATACACATGAACGCTATATAGAATGTTCTTCCCTCACTAGTTCACCTGTTTGATTCCTGTGTATCCAACAGATGTCATTTCAGTGTTACTGCCGGGGCCAAATTCGCTATTATTAAATGCTCTCTTAGCTCTGTGAAACTCTCTTTATAGACATTATCTGAGTTGCAGCTTTGCATTAATTTGTGTCATTTGAACATTATTTGTTTCTGCCACTGTACTTTTAAATACCATGAGGGCAGGCATTGTGCATATTTTTGTTTAACACTATAGCACTCACAATGGTGCCTGACACAAAGTAGGAAGTCAAGCAATTATTGAATGAAGAAATAAAAAAAGGTAGAATATAATGCATCTACACAAAAAGGAAGCACAATGAATGAACCTAAACATTTTGAGGGTCATAAATACTTCTCATAAAAAAACAAATTACCTCTTCCCACTGGTAATTCATCTGCAAGCAAACATTTATTTTACAGACAAGAATAAATTTGATAACAAACATGAAGAAATCTTTGAAACAATGTGATGAGACATAATCTTCAATACAAGTAACTTCACATGTGATTACATCTCATTGGACTCTTATAGAAAATCCTGATACTTTTGATGATTATAAGAAACTTCCACAGAATTAAAATTCGGAAGGACTTTCTGGAAAATAATATCTAAACAGTTGAGTTATTGAAGGCAAATGCATTGAGAGAGAAATGAGAAAGTATTTTTTTTTCTATTTCTCCTAAAAGTAGTCTTAAGAAAAACCAAAACAAGCCTCTGCATATCTATAAGGGTTAGAAATATGTTATTACTCTTTTTATTTTGAAATTCACTCATACATTTAAGTCATCTCCCTTTTTCCCACAACTTCTACAATTATTACACTTGGGATACATTTTGGTCATCTAATTTGGTTTAAACATAGAAAGTGTTTAGAAAAATTCTCAGACAAGTAGGCAACTGTGAGGTATATGCTGTATTCATTTTAAGCCATTGCATTTGACTGAGGCTTTTAATAGATTTAAATTACTCAGTTCTCAGTGGCTCAGCCTGTAATCCCGCACCTTGGGAGGCTGAGGTGAGTGGATTGCCTGAGCCCGCGGGTTCGAGACCTGCCTGGGCAACTCGGTGAGACCTCACCTCTACAATAAATCAAAAAAATTAGCCGGGCGTGGTAGCGCGTGCCTGTAGTTCCAGCTACTCGGAAGGCTGAGGCAGAAGGATCGCCGGAGCCCAGCAGGTCGAGGCTGCGGTGGCCGGAAGCAGCCACTGCACTCCAGTCTGGGCGACGGAGTGAGACGCCAACTCAAAAAAAATAAATAAATAAGTAAATAGGAATTATGTAAATGTTATCCATTCAAGTGATAAAACTTGTTACATAAGTTAATAGACAATTTTGTGAAAATAACATATATAGGTCAAGTGTTTAAGCCCTAAAATAACTCCAAGAAAACTATACTTACTTAAAACAGTTTGGAAAGGTCTAAGAACAAATTTACAATGGTTGACGAAAATATATTGTCTTCTGCACTTTATGTCATATTAAGTTATAACCACTTAAGACAACACTGTGATAGTGCCTTTTAAATATAGGTCTAAGGAATGTACCTAGATTATATTTCAACCTCAGTAATCACAAATATAACATTATAATTATGACTATAGAAAGGGGCGATGATGTTTTAGCTGGAACTAACTGGATAGCAGAATAAAAGAGCTAGTTAAAAGTAATTTGTATTCTCCATGAAAAGCTCCTCAGGAATAAAATTTTCACTTAAGGACATTGAATTTGTGTCTTCTACAGGAGAACCCTCAGGAACCAAGTCATCCAGTAAAGGAACAGAGGACGTAGTTATTTTTTTTTCAGATATCATTTCCATATAACCATCAAGCCTCTGGTTTAGGACTTTACTGGTCCTGTACAAAATAAAATATGATGCAGCATTAAATGTAATCAGTTTGGGTTGATATATATTTTTTTCTAACCAGTGGAGGGTCTTGGTTTGTGGAATAGAAGGCCTCCTCCTTTATCCACCTGATAAAATCTGAGGGTGCCCATTCAATTAGAAAGGAAACTGAGTAAGACTTTTAATTGTGTGGTGACATTGAGGGCAAAAACTAACTCTAAACATTCTATTTAGATCAGCTTCAGAATATTCTGTTTGAACAAGTATAGCCCTTTGGAACCAATGTCTTAGAGCCAGAGTTGGGAGACATGACTCTTGACAATCAGGGCAACACCACTTGTCTAAAGACATCTTTGTAGTATAATTAACTAACAAAAAATAATGGCATGAAATATAAATATAGAAATAGCAACTCTATAACAACGTTAACTTTAGACTTAAAAACAAGTCTGAGAGAGCATATTTGACAGCTATTTTTACACTTGAGCTCTATAACCAGGAAAATATAGTAACAGCAATGAAAGAACACCTTATCACCAAAATAATAATGGTTTAATTAACAAATTTAACTTTGTAAGCTCTCGGTACAATAAATGGTAAATAAACTTATTAGCATTAAATAGGAATAGTAAAGAGAAGCAATTCAGTAGGATGCTATTGATATTAACAGGACTAGTTTAGCAATGCTTTAAAGGTCTATCCCTCACCAGAGTGTTAAATTTGACACGTCTATACCTCAGTAGAATCTGCTGAAGGTTGGCCTGTTCTTCTCTCAATTGTAAGCCCAGTATCAGTTTTTAAGAACCAGTTCAATATGGAATGGAATTTGTGATTTCGCAGTGACACAGTTCACAGGATTTGAATATTAGTTCTCTAAGATGAGATGGGCTGTGTCTGAACAGGGAAGTTTTGTGTAAACTCTGACATGAGGAGTGTTTTGTAGAAGAGTCTGTATAGTCATCTAAGTTGGCAGTGTTATTATGTCCATTTCATTTTTAGAAGTAGCTGACCAATCTGTTGGGTTGTCTGATATAGCTGATTTTCAGCAGTGAGGTGTATAAGCCTGTACTTCAATATTTTGTGTGGGTAAGTAGAAAATCTTGTCAATCTTCTCAGAATATCTCTGGTAAAATTCTTCCTTGGTGTTCCTAGATTTTGAACCAGTCTTTTAAAAGTGGCTGATGAAATAAATCTGGTTGAACTTGGGGTTTCTGTAAAAGAAAATTTTACATATACTATAAAAACTTTGATAATTTATATAGATGAAACTAAAAACTTTATTGAGCATTATTATAGGTTAATGGCCTTGCATAAATATATATCACATGATTACATCTTCTGACAATTTAAATGAACTTATTTACCAGTTAATTTTATTTAATACGTATTATCTAAGATATTACACCTAAATAACATCTAACTATAAAGTTAGAAAGTAAAATACTCAATATTCTGTTCAAGAGGCTTACCTCTGAACACTAATTTCTTCATTTCAGTAGCTAAAAGATGAAATTTCTGATATAAAATCCCACTTTAAATAATTAATTTTCATTGCATATTTTTGACAAAGAGAACATTTAAATTGCAGTTTTAATATTAGTATTAAAATAAAGTACAAATGTACCTTTGCAAAAAGACTTAGGTTAAAAAAATATGTTGCATCCAAAAGAATGAGAAACAATTGTAGCCAAGGCATTTTAAGGGGACAGAAGGAATTCCCTGATCATACAAAGCTTGTCAGCTATGCAGAAAAAGAGCTATTTAATTTTAATCAACTTCCCAAGAGTAAATTTAGGATAAATGCTAATAATTATGTAATTTCTAAATAAAGTAATTTAAATCCAAAAATATCAATTCCAGAATAGTGTTGAAGATTCCACTTGGAAACAGTGCCCAACACTGTAACCACTTTTTAAATTTTTTTCATCATGTGGTTTTTTAAAACTGGAAAAGTTTGTTTGCTACAGTGTTGGACACTGTTTCTAAGCATTTTTTCTGTACACTTTGTCTTTCATAGGTGAGCTTCTTTTTTTTTTTTAAACTATAAGCAGTTTTTATAGCAATTCAATTGCAGCAGTTTGAAAATTTAGACAAAGTAATTTCCTAAAAAAATGTGAATGCTCAAAATCAACCCAAATGGAAGTGGAGATCTTATTCTCTAACTACTATAAAAGAGGTTGGAAAGGAGCTTAGAAATCAACACTGATAAAGTTATCAGGAACAGATGGCTTCACAGTTGAATGTTATCTAATATTTAAAAAGTAAGTACTGCCAATTGTATTACAATAATTCTTTTTTTAAAAGAAAAACTAGAATTTTATATTGGTGTGAAATACCTTACTTTTATTTTTTAAAATTTTTCTCCTCCCCTGGCAGATTCCCACTACTGCCAATCCTTTTCTTATAGTATTATGATAATTGTTCAAGGTCTGCTTGTGAGTGAGAACATGTCATACTCAGTTCCTTGTTTCTGTGATCACTCAATATTATAGACTCTAATTTTTTTTTAAGTCCATCCAAGTTGCTGTGAAGTTCATTATTTTGTTCTTCTTTATGGCTGCATAATATTCCATCGTGAATATGTACCACATTTTTTAATCCAGTCCTCTTTTGATGGGCAGCATCGTTGGTTCCATGTTCTTGCTATTGTGAACAATGCTGCAATAAACATGTGTGTGCAGGTATCTTTTTCGACAATTTGAAGTTTCCTAAAAATTTCCTAGTGGAAGGGGCTGTTTCTTATTCAGCAGCAGAGTCCCAGCACCTACTCCAATGTCTGACACATAATAGACATTCAAAGAATACTTGTTGAATAAATGCATAGGCATGTAAAAAAAAAATAGTTCAGGATGTCAAAGAGAGGCTTGGAGTTGGCAAATAGAACACAAGAGCCAGTTAGCCTTCACCTTTGTCAGCATTATTTTCTTTTAAGAATGGATATCAAAAAACCTGTTATTTTCAGAAATGAGACCTTTTAAGATAATCTCTCCCATAGCTTAGAATCTATCATTAACTTTCAATAGGAGGTTCCCCTAATGATTGATATTGTTTTTTCCTTGTAGTTCTTACAAATGATCTGTTCTTTTGAAATTTTATTGGCTGACAACCTCTAAAACTTGGCTAAGGTTACTTATAGTAGCATAGCAACTTGTCTCTTCACTCTATGCTACTCATACCAGCCTGAATTCTTTCCTAGGGCCACTTACTAAGGATCTACCCTTTGCCAATCTTTGAGGACCTGACAACCCAAATGCTACCTAGGGTCTGATAATGGGTTACCCTTGGTTTCATTCAGTGTTGTTTAACACAGATCATATAAAACACAAAAAACCATCATTCAGGTAATTACTGTTTTAAAACAATATATACTAAAAAATGATATAGTGTAGTGGTTAAAAGTTGGAATTAAACTGCCTGGTTGTGAATCCAAGTTCTGCAATTTCATCACGGTGTGACTTTATCTGTGCCTCACTTCCCTCATGTATTAAACAATGACAATAACAGTATCTTGAATCACCCCACTATTGTGAAGTTTAAACAATTCCTAGCACATAGCAGGAGTTATGTTCATCTTAAATATTTTTTCCCATTTTTATTTTAGATTCAGAGGGTACATGTGCATGTTTGTTACATGAACATATTATAGTGGTGAGGATTGGGTCTCAGGTAGCCCATTCCCAAAATAGCGAACATTGTAACCAAAAGGTAATTTCTGAATCTTAGCCCCTCTCCTCCCCTTCCCTTTTATCGGTGTCCTCAATATCTATTATTTCCATCTTTGTGACCATATATGAGTAAGAACATGCGGTATTTGGTTTTCTGTTTCTAAGTCAGTTCAAGATGATGATCTCCAGTTCCACCCATGTTGTTGTAAAGGACATGATTTCCTTCTTTTCTATGGCTGCGTTTGTCTTAAATCTTAAATAGGAACATATGGCTGACCCAATTTGTCAGATGACCCAACTAAAGTCCGTTTGTCATCAGAGTCACAACTAAAATTCTCACCTTATAAAGTCTGCATTTTAGTGTTTCCAGGGAGAAGGATACCTAGCTCTGAGTATTTATGGTAGATCGCAAGACCTTGAATTATTGTGGTACAGAAATTGACTCTTCTACACTGGTAATCAGCCTGTAAACAAAAATTTATATTAGTGGTGTAGAATATAAGCCAACTTCAAGATGGAAGAAGCAGTAAATTGACATTGTAGGTTTTGTTACTGTCATTTAAATATTACAAGATATCTGGATGCATTAGAAGATTCACATGGATAATATAGCTAAACCTCATCCAATCCATTTTCCATAGGGTTAAAACAACATTCAGAATAGAGGAGAGGAGAGGAGAGGAGAAGAGAGGAGAGGAGAGGAGAGGAGAGGAGAAGAGAGGAGAGGAGAGGAGAGGAGAGATCTATCTGAAAAAATAAATTGCCTTATAGGAAGCTGAGCTTTGGAGAAGAAAGGAAGGAGTAAGAAGGTGAGCTGATTTGAAGGATGGGTCCTACTTCTAAATCTTTTCATTTCACAAAACTATCCTGTTAATTTGAATCCGATCTTGGAAAGAGTTAGAGCATTGTTTATCAAACAAGGTCAGCACTCGCTTCATTAGAATCACCTGAGGAGGCTTGAAAATTCAGATTTCTGGGCTCCGCCACAGATTCACTGAACATCTGTGAAGAGGTCAGAAATTTGGGACTTTCAGTTGCCTCCTATCACCTCTCACAAGACATCCTTCCTCTGTCTCCAACATTACAAATAGCTCTTACGCAGAGTAAAGTTTGTGGATCACTGGGTTGATAACTTTTTCCAGAAGTTAGATGAGATTAAAACTCTCCATGACAATCCTGTCAGTTTCATCTGAAGTGTGAAGAGGTCTTGTGAGCCACCGCTTAACATCATTGTAAATCACAATGAACTTCTAACCCTCATACTCTAACAAATTTCAAGCAAGTTTAATTCTACTTAAAGCCTTGAAACCATTTGTAAAATAAAGAAATTTCTCGTGAGATGATTGCAACTTCTATCAACAGAGAATTTTATTTGACATTCATAATGTAGTGACACTGAACAAAAACAAAGCGTTACAAAGGTTTTAAAAAAGTGATACACACTAAACACATGCATATCTGTATATACTCTATGCAAGCACTATATAAGCTCCAATTCAAGAAAAATGATATAAAATACAAATATATTTGTATTGTTTCCTAATCTCTATGTGATAACAAAATTAAATTTCTATTCATTAAATTAAGAGTCTAATATTCTTCAGAAACACCTGGAAAAATTTCCTGGGATCCTGTCTTCATATTCCGTTATCTTATGTTTTTTAACCTGCTGTTGAGTAGTGAAGATCACAACCCTCTTGGAGAAGATAACAAAGCAGACTGTCTCCACAGAAAAATACACATAGACACAAATTTTTTCAACAAGTTCAGGGAGTTCACAGATACTACATGTCTTATAGACCCTGGTTAAGAAAACTTGTTTTACTAGATAACTGCAAAGAGAATGTATAATAAATCTCTTCTAATTTCTGTGAAAACCTACCCCACAGACACCAAAAGTTGACAGTGAATTATCTAAAGAATGCAAATAAATTATTTTAAGATGAAACATGCAGAACTGAGTTGGCATACGACTTCTCTTTCAAAGAGCTTTTTTTTGTAATTGTAATTTTATCACGAGTACTTAATAACAATCTAGAATTTTAGTAGCAGCTGTTACGAAAAGAAATTCAGTTTAAGGCAACAAACACCATATTTTTAACAGCTTTATTGAGATATAATTCACCTACTATACAATTCACCCATTTAAAGTGTTTTTTTTAGCATATTCTTGCATATATGCAACCATCACCACAGATGACTTTAAAACATTTTCATCACCTTTAAAAGACACCCTGTATCATTCCACTATCACCTTCCACTTTCTATCCCTCTTTTACTTAACCATTAATTGATTTTCTCTCTACATAGATTTTTCTATTATAGAATTTCACAAGAATAAAATCACATAATATGTGGTTTTGTGTGACTGGCTTCTTGCACTTAGCATCATGTTTTAAAGGTTCATCCATGTTATTGCATATATCAGTACTTCATTCCTTTTTGTGGTAAAATAGTATGTCATTGTTTATATCATTTAGGTTGTTTCTACCTTTTGGTTATGACAAATGCTGCTGTTAAAAACATTCAAGAATAATTTTTTTGTATGAACATATGTTTTTGTTTCTCTGGGGTATATACCTTAGGAATAGAATTGATGGGTCATATGGCAATTCCATGTTTATTCATTTGAGAAACTGCCAGAGTGTTTCTCGAGTTAGCTATACCATCTTACATTCCACCTAGTAGTATATGAGACTTCTACTTTCTCCACATCCTCATCAGTCTTTGCTATTATATAACTTTTTGATTCTAGCCATCCTCGTGAGTGTGAAGTAATATTTCACTGTGATTTTTATTTGTATTTTTCTGATAAATAATGTGCTTGAATATTTGTGTGACTTCCTTAGATCAGTGCCTATTCAAATCCTTTTTAAATTGTGTTGGTTGTCTTTTATTGAGTTGTAATAGTTCTTTATATATTCTAGATACAAATCTCTTATTCGATATATAATTTGCAATTAGTGAATGTCATTCTGTGCATTGTCTTTACTTTCTTGATAGTGTTCTTTGAAGCACCAAAGTTTTTCATTTGTATGAAATCCGATATATCTAGTTTTTCTTTCCTTGCTCATGCTTTTGTTGTCACAACTCAAATTTTTTTTGCCAAACCCAAATTAATGAAGATGTATTTTTTCTAGGAGTTTTATGGTTTTGCCTCTTACATTTGGGTAAGTCCATTTTAAATTAATTTTTGTGTATAGTATGAGATGGGGCACAATGTCGTTCTTTTTGCATGTGTATATCCAGTTGCCTCAGCACCATTTGCTGAAAAGACTATTTTTCCCCACTGAATGGTATTGCTTTCCTTCTAAAGTATCTGTTGGCCATAGATGTATGGCTTTGCTTCTAGGCTCTTGATTCTAGTCCAGATCTCTAGGTCTATCCTTGTGCCAGTAAGTCACTGTCATGATTACCATTGGTTTGTAGTAAGTTTTGAAATCAGGAAATATGTATCTCCTACTTTGTTATTTTTTGTGAAGATTATTTTTGCTATTCTTGGTGCTTTGGAATTCCATATAACTTTTAGAAGCAGCTTGTCAACTTCTACAGAAGTTAGCTGTGATTCTGACAGGAATTGAACTGAATCTGTAGATCAATTTCGGGAGTATAGCCATTTTACCAATGTTGACTCTTCCAATTCACAAATATGGGTGTTGTTCTGTTTATTTAGTTAGTTATTTAATTTCTTTCAACAATGTTTTGCAGTTTTCAGAGCACAACTTTTACAATCTTTTGTCAAATTTATTCCTAACTGTCATTATTTTTAATGTTATTATAAATAGAATTGTTTGGTAATTTCATTTTCAAATTGCTCATTGCAAATATATAACAATATAATTCATTTTGGTTTATTGATCTTAAATTCTGCAACCTTGTTGGACTCATTTATTAGTTCTAATAGACTTTTAGTGAATTCTTTAGGATCTTCTACATACAAGATTGTGTCATCAGTAAATATAGTTTTTCTTCTTTATTTCTAATCTGGATAGGTTTTTATCTGGCCTAATAGCCCTACATAGAATCTTGAGTTCAATGTTGAATAGAAGTGTCAAGAGGGATCCTGGGTGCGGTGGCTCAAGCCTGTAATCCCAGTACTTTAGGAGGCCGAGGTGAGAGAATTGCCTAAGCTCAGTGGTTTGAGACCAGCCTTGGCAACTTGGTGAGACCTTATCTCTACAATAAATAAAAAAACTAGTCAGGCATGGTAGCACGTGCCTATAGTTCCAGCTACTTGGAATGCTAAGGCAGAAGTATCCCATGAGTCAAGCAGGTTGAGGCTGAGGTGGCTGTGAGCATGCCACTACACTCCAGCCTGGGAGACAGAGTGAGACTCCAAATAAAAAAAAAAAGAAGCGTCAAGAGTGAACATTCTTGTCTTCTTAATGTTAGGGGGGATGCATCCACTCTTTCACCATTAAGCATGATGTTAGCTGTGGGGTTTTTTGTAGATGTTCTTTATCTGGTTGAAGAAATTTGTATTGCTACTTTGTTTAATGTTCTTGTGGCAGAGAGGTGCTAAAAATAAACAGTTTTAAAAAATCAACCTGCAAGCTGCAAACCTGCTAGATATGAGATGTATGAAAAACCAGACAGCCACAAGCTGCTTTCCTGTAAATGCAACATTGTAATTGATTCACAATCTTACCCCCTCATCCTCTCTTTGTGAAGTTATTGGTTTACAACCCCCATGCACCTGGTTTTCTGTTTACGTGGAAGACATCTGAGTCTGAATGTGCAAAATTTGGAGATAAAAACCCTCTGTACTTTTCAATAAATGGCTGCTCAATCCGTTGAACAGTTGTCCATTCTCTTTCTTTCTCTTTCTTTCTCTTTATATCTATCCCTCCATCTTTCTTTCTTTTAATATCTATCCCTCCTACAGAATCGGCTTCTGCACTAGACAGGAGTCCAGTCTTTTCACTTCTCCAGAATAATCGCCAATGCCACCACACCTCCCAGGGACCCTCTAAATCTCTCCGTAGGGGCTGGCCTCCCACACTATTGTTCCTAGGATACAAAACTGTACAGCTTGTTACTGTACTGAATACTGAAGGAGATTGTAACACAATGGTAAACATTTATGTATCCAAAAACATTTAAACATAAAGGTGTAGTCACAATATAATATTATAATCTTATGGGACTATCCTTGCATATGTGATCCATCATTGGCTGCAATGTCCTTATGAGGTGTATGACTACATATACTGTGTCTCAGGTAATAGTAGTCCCATCTTGGAAAGAGACTAGAACACTCACTGTTGATATTTTGGATAGATTCTATGTCTTGACACTACCAGAAGTGGCCACTCACAAACTGAGAAACCTTTCAAACTAGTTTTCAGACGTCAGAGAGTATGATTTTTGAGGGATAAACAAACTTGTTTGACTGGCTTACCTTAACTAGCCTCTGCTTATGGCAGCAGAAGCGAGAGGGGGAGATTTTTTATCTTTCAAGCATAAGAATGGAAATATTAAATGCTCAGCTCACAATCTGTTAGGGGGGGAAAAGGAATGAGAAGGTTTGTGTAACTGACGTTAGAATGTAGGATGAATTACACTGTCACAATTATGCTCCACCAGCTTTCACATTTTCATGAATTTCACTTCCAATCTCTCTCCCTCTCTATTCTTCTGTTGGCCTATAGCACTGAAGTGGGCAGCCTGCAAAAGGGGGGCAGGGAAAGTAGAGTGTTTTTAAATAGAAAATTCATGTTTTAGGGCAACAGTAAGTTATTACAACGGAAACATCTATTCACAAATAAGGAGAAAAAAGGATATTTTTCCATCCACTTTTGCACAGTGGTAAAATTATAACCCAAATTATTTAATTCCTGTGGCTAATGATTTTATTTTTCATTCTTAGTAAGTTGTACTCGTTGCTCCCACTGTTGATCTCTACATTTTCTGCTTATTTTCTCCTTTCTTATTTGTTCTTTTGTCCTTCCCTGGGCAATCTTTGCTATTTTATGACCAACTCCGTACAGGCACATTCCTGTGACTCAACCCACAGATTGGTCTCACAGTTCTTACTCTCTGACATCTTGGATTAGTGCATTATATTGATTTGGGGCCATCACTTATATCCACAATTTCTTCACTAAAATTCAGGTTGATATTTCAAGATAACCAGATCCTGCCCCATTTGCCAGGTTCTATCTCTGACAGATTACGAATCTCCAATAAGTAGCAGAGAAGGGACAATTTTTAGGCCTGCTTTAGAGAGAGAATTAATAGACATGCTTGCTGATTAGGTGGATAGGAATAAGAACTTATAATTACAATCATTATTATTTGGAGAATGAGATAGTGAAAAATAAGGTAGTAGTAGACATCGACAAACACAGATATGGTGAAGGTGATATATTTGGTTGTGTTGACTAAATTAATATGGGTTAGGGATTCAGAAAATGTAGTATTTTTGATATAGTAAGACAATTTTTGAAGGGATAACTGATTCTGGAACCTCAATATGTAATACTAAGTAATGCCAACAAAACCATATAATTATTGCTACTGGACAAGTTCCTCACCAAAATACTACCTTGGAATTCATATATAGTTGCACCAGAATATGTTCCAGGTTACCATAATTAAGTGCAGAATCTAGTTTGAATAAAAACAAAAGATATTTTTTGCCAGGCTCATTCTTCTTCTTATTGGCTCTGATGAAAATTTTGCACCCAGCATATCAAAAAAAGGATTGAAAATTTGACAAAATCGTGGGGTTTCCCCCCCAGAACAAGGCAAGTAGAAGACATAAGATAATATATTGAAGTAGGTGGTTGAGCTGGTGTAAACAGAGGTAACATGAGTAAGGAACATAAATTTACATATGTTAAAGTTAATAAGATTGCTATTTCACCAGCAACACTCAGTTAAACAAATGGGCAGCAGAAATTCAGTGGGACATACAGAGTTTAGAAGACCTCTATTATTCTGAGACTCAGGCTTTCCATTGATTAATACAGTGACTAAACTGTTCCTTTCTACATTACTTAGTCATTCAAATCATATATCTATCCATTTGCCACAACTTTTAAAAAGTCATCACATTTTCTGAATCTTGAGTAAATAATTGACTTTTTTTTTTTGAAAGACTCTTCTGGGATTTCATTATTTTTCTTATATTTCTAAATTGTACCTAAGTAGAGTATATTTCTAAATTGTAAGAAAGAATATTGGGTATTCCAGAAAACATTTAGAAGCCCACTGTTAATTAGAGACATATTTTTAAAGCTTGAAAATCTGGTTTATATGCATGCAATTTAATGCTAGAGAAAAGAATAAAGTCAACATGCTGTCAGACTAGATTAGTTGTTTTCCCTTCTGAAATATAAAACAGATGCATATTTTGAAGAGCAAGTCAAGGATTAAATATTGTGCTAACGTAACACTTAAATTTTAAGTCTAATATATCTGGAAACAAATTAGTGAGCCTGTAATTAAACCTGCATGCTTTGAGTACATTTTAAAATAGAATCATGAAACAAAAATTCTACAGGTACTTTTAAAGGTAAGGCTCCCAGTCTAACTCCTTGCATTTAAATTCCAATCACAGTCATACCTTAATTTTTTTTTTTTAAGTCAGCAGTTACATCCTGCTTTCTAGGTCAGTTTAACTATCAATCTTCACAAGAAGCTATTTAAATTTATTTGTTTAAAAGACTTGATAAATTTGCATAGTGCAGCGTTTCTAAACATTTCTTTGGTTTGTATTTTGTGGTAGTATTTGCTGCAAGAAATAAAATATATGGGATGAAGCAGGCTAATTCTTTTCTGGTTTTTACACCATTTTGAACTTTACGTCATTTAAAAAGTACTTAGTTTATTCTAAGCAACACTAGTAAAAAATAAAGTGGAAAAACTTGTCACTATGTAACATTGAGATCTTTCCTGTATTTCTCCAGTTGAGAATTTTTCCTTCACTAAACAGAAGAAACCATCTTCAAAAGAGAGAGATTATTCTTGAGGAAATGAAGGCAGTTCACTGGTGAAAAAATGTTGTACAACAGTATTACTCAATGTTCCAGAGATAAGGTACTGCAGCTTTGACACTCACAAGGTGAAAGTAAACTGCCATTAGTGGAAATAAAACAATGCCTCCCAGAATACTAGGAATACAAGTAAAGAAATTGAGAAATTTCTAATAGTAGTGCAATAACGCAATAATCTTCTATGAACTCTTGGTGTATATTCTTTTAGTCTTACGTTTCTATGTGAATATATACTTGTATTTGACATTAAATGAAAATGGATAAATATTACCTAGACTGCAGAACTATTTGTAATTTTCTACACATGCCTCACACAATTTTCCCTTTTGCTTGTTTCTTCTGAAGCAGCTGTCTTCTAATTGCACATACACACTCACACTCACACGTATATATATTTTCTCTCTCTGTATGTTTGTATGTGTATATATATATATACATACATGCAATAAACAATATATGCACACACTATATTTTACTATAGGATAACAATATATATGAAATATTACATATGTTTTCCCTATAGCTTTAGGTTTATCTTAAATGATGACCCTCAATAAAGCATTTTAGAATCTTCTCAGCTTTGAGAAATCTCTTCGTTCAAAACTCCCATGCGTTTGTCTGATGTGTGTTTCTACTATTCATCGTAGTTATTAGTATACATATGCCAGAGGTTGTGTTGCTGTTATGATAAACATAAACTAATATCTGTGTAAGAGTCTATATTTATTGCATTTTGCTTCTGAGATAAATAAGGTAATTCCAGGGAAGTGTTATTTCTAATGTTCATTTTAATTTGATGAAAAGGGTGGGTGATTCTCTGTCAAATGACTTTTCAGGTTAAGCGCTGTTGGTTAATATATTGCATTACTCACTGTGCATTCAAATGTAACGGTGTGTAAGCTTTCTATATTCATATGCAAACTTCTTGTTATTACAAAATTCTAAAGGTTGAAAAAGCAGAATTTAAATTTCATGAAAACATAGAGACCAAGAGAACTCCCATGGCAAATCAATTCCAGTTCAGAAGCACAGGAACAGTTGATGGCCATGATCTGATGGGTCTCTATGTAATAGGTGTGGGATTCACACAATCACTAGGCAAGTGGTTATGAAGCAGATTTGACCACATGTTTTCAGAGTATATGTAAAAGAAGTTTAAATATAGTGATAAATAATTTGATAAATACGATTCTTTTTCAAACACTGGCATATTTCTGGTGTCCTTATTGCAGGCAAAAAGCCAAGTCTCCAGGATGATCACCTGCATGGCCCCTAATTGACAGGAGTCCAGTAGGTGTCTCAGTATCCACAGGGCTGACAGGTCACCTCAGGGATTGGCTGTCATGGTCATGAAGATGCCTGACACCATATTGTGTTTTGTTTAGTGGGTCCTGTACCCTTCAAAATGTTAAAACAGTTCCAAGGCTAGCAAAACAAATAACAAAGAGTCTTTTCACAACATGTCTGATTCTATAATTTAGTGTATCTTTTAAATATCACTGGTAGTGAAAAAGAGAAACTGAAAGCAGAGGCAATGGGTTAATTGAAAGTTATAAAGAAGCCATTGAGTGGAAAGTGTTAAGAAGGAATGAAGGCAATTTTAGATTGTGTCAGTCACTATTTAGTTTATGCCCTCCGTGTTCGTTCAATACTTGTGCAGTTTATTCTCTTCTCATTTGCTTTTTCAGTGTTTGAATGTGCAGTATTCTCTGCTTTATTTACTGTCTGGTGTTTCTTGGTTCATTGGCACATAAACTGCACCTGATTTAATGTTTTCAGTGCAAACTGTTTTTTCAAAAGAAAATCAAGCCATTCTTAAAAATGCATCCCTTGTTTCAAGAATCAATTGTATACATAAATACTGTAGAGAGCAAAGGAAGTTTTATCTCCCCAAGGCTGAAGATACTTGGAAATGCTTGCAGCATCTGCTTCAGAGAAGAAAAAAATCAAATGAGGAAACTAGAGAATTTATTTTACTCTATTCTTCATTGTAGAATAATTATATAACTTGGTTTTAAAGAGACAGAGTAAGATTCAGACACAAACATTCACAGGTTAGTAGTTAAATTTTTCAATGTCTGAAATATCATTTAACAAATGGAAAACTCAGATTGGGGAAGTGACCAGACACATAGTTAGGACCAGCAGTGAGATCTTCTGATCCCCAGTTCTATATTTCGCCATCTCTTATATATGGTAAACATGGACTCAGAAGGGACAGCATATAGTGATGTTTGCAAGAATATTTTTAAGAGTGCTTTCATGAACTTCAAATGAAAATAATTTTAGAAGCATAAACATAATTTCTGTTAATATTTCCACATAGGTAAAACTCAGTTTAGGGATTAAAAAACAAAGATTGGCTTAAATTTTAAAATTTTCTACTTAAGACTTAGAAAGTAGATATAGCAGATTTTGGATTTAGCAATATGTTGTAAAAAGGAAGTAGAAGGCTTTTCTGAAGCAGGGTAAAAGTTTCATATTACAAGGAGTTATAGGTTCTTTTGAACACTGGAGTCAGGAGATAAATATCTATTTGAAATGTACCAAATAAATTTATTGGTGTTCAGAAAAAAATAATATATACACACAACACATACATAATGAACTTGACTAAACTTATGCAACTGTGCATCATTAAAATCTCTCAAATGTTGCTGTGTTGTGATTTGTTATTATATATGTACTTCTATCCTACAAAATGTACACTGAACATTTACATTTTTGCTAATAAATTTTAGAAAATGCTTTCTAAAGAAAACATAAATGACATTTTCCATGTTCTTAATGACTAGATATCTATTTAGAAAGGAAGGGGGAATCTGTCTTTTTTTTTATCAGTAAAAAGAAATATATCTTTGAAAATAGTTGGTGTCACTACCAGTGCTGTAAGCAGCAGTAGTTTGTCATTTTGGTGTTCATGTATGATATGTCCTTTGAACGTCAAGATGAATGTTAACAATTCTTCTTTACTTTTTATTGTTACTTATAAGAGATTTCAGAAGACTTTTTATGACATTTCTTTACCAAATATGAATGGATAAGTCATGTTTGCTATTTGAGGGTGGTTACTCTTATTTTGAAGCCACAGCGTCACTTCCAATTGAAAAGTTTTAGTTCCACAGGATTTTGCACACATTTTAGCAAAGGGCCATGGCAGTGGTCAAAAAGGGCCCACTGGATCAGCAGATGCTAGACACTCCTAGAGGAAGGAGGAAAAGAGGAGAGAAGAGGCACGTGGTAACACACTGGGTACCAGGCAGGTCCACTATCAGAGAGAGAGAGGCTCAAACCTCACCTGCACCCAACTTACTTCTGTAGTAAATCCTCACTTGTACCTCACAACTGTAAAATAAATTAAAATATAAAAAAAGAGACAGCTTTAGTTACAAAAGAAAAAGTGTCCACTAGATGGTTTGCTCATGGGGTAGAGCCACATGATTACTACAATTAACACTGACACTGGTAAACTGGATCTACTAAAATAAAACAGCATCGAAAACAGCTTTATAATATTTCAACAGTCTTTCCAAGATGATGAAGTGCAGTTTGATAATGCTGATATTTGTTCCTGCAACAAGGAATAAAGCCTGGAATCAGTAAGGAGCACAACTACAGTGTTCTGCTTATCTCCTGTTAGGAGGATGGCCAGAGCCAGCACCCTGCCTGCACATAGAAAAGGCAGCAGAGATGAATGTTCAGTATCCTAATTAACAAACGAATTCATGAGGTCTGCATCATTTTCCTTAGTTCTTACCAAGGGTCAATAAGGAAATCACTCCTTTGAAGTATATCTCTGTTATTACCCTACACTATAAGTCAGAGTGCTGTCTTTAGTGTCTGTGAACATATGTTCTAGGAAGATTAGCCACAAAATCACAAACTTATGTAAGAAAATTACTGCCCCATTAAAGTAATTTATGGGATCATGTGCAGAAGAACCATTAGATATGGAAACCATAGTGATCGGACTGTATTTCATATTGTTAAAAGAGTGTTGTACATGATAAACTCTCAAAAGAAACAGCTGTAAATTACTTTCAACTGAAGTATGATAAGGCTTCAAATGATTACATTAAATGAGCACAAGTGTTCAAAAATTGCTTCTGAATGTTGAAATTTAAATGATTTACCCTGAATCTCAAGGACCCACACTCAGTCACACCTGCAAAATGTCACCTCCATGGCCCTATCTCTTCTCTTTTTATATGCTTTCTGGCTAAAAGGTCAAACCTGATAATCCACTCTTTAACTTTCTATTTGAGGTATAGATGCTTAGACTCACTTAATTTCAGACTGTTTTTTATGCATGTGCATAGGCTTTTTTCAGCTTTTGTGTTTCTCTAGGATATTCCATTAACCTTAAACTATTTTTAGTTTTCCAATAAGTAAACCGTAACTGGTGAAATTTTAAACTAAGATCTGTACGTTGCAAGCTGAAATCCTCACTCAAGCCCTGATTAGGCAAATGATTGGAAAACCTACATAATTTCTTGAGGCTGAAGTATTGTTAATCAGTATTGTCATCACCTTTTTTCCACAAATCATAATAATCGGGCGTTTACAATGTGCACAATGTCCTCCTTTTTTTTGCTCTCATTGGGTTAATATCACTTGCTGCTGCTGCTGCTGCTGCTGCTGCTGCAAAAAGCAGCCACCAGGCCTGCCAATGGTATTGTCTGCCTCCCACATGTACTACAGCTGCTGTGACCCATCTCCCATCAGAGCAGAAGTCTGAACCAAAGCTGCTAATGCTCTCAGTTATTTTATATTCCGCTCACACTTACTAGAGTTGGATGGGATAATATTTTGTGTGACAATTATGCTCTCTTAGACTCAGTCTTCTTTTATATTACGTTTCCCTCAACGATGTTAATGACATGACTAGACTTTTAAAAAATTATTTCTAAGGTAAAGTATACACTAAGACCTTTTCTTCATGAACAAATGCAGTTATACTGCAGTCAATGTTTTAAAATGCAGGGCTGGTGGAATAACTGAAGGAGAAAGAGTATTGAACCTGTATGCAAGAGACTGACTTCAAGCTCTAGCTTTGACATTTATTAGGTTCCTAAATACAGGTAAGTTGTTTGAATGCGTGGTGCGTTCTTCAAATGTGAATAATATAAAGTTAATAAAAAGAACCACATGGAAACATTTTCTGGAAAGATTATTGAATTTCAAGAATAAAAAATTCTATAAACTTCCAGGTAGAAGAAACATACCACCTACAATACAAAAAGAAATCAAGTTATTTCAAATTTGCCTTCTGCAAGAGTATATGCCAGAAGATAACAGAGCTTGGGAAGAGCAAAGAGTATGACCACGGATTCTTTACCCAAATTGTAATTCAAATATGAAGGTAACAGAAAGTCAATTTTAAATATACATCACCCCAAAGAAACAAATAAACACTACCAACAAGATACTCTAAGAGAAGTAAATTCTTTTTCTTTTTGAGTTGGAGTTTCACTCCGTCGCCCAGACTGAAGTGCAGTGGCCGCTCCCGGCCACCGCAGCCTCGACCTGCTGGGCTCCGGCGATCCTTCCGCCTCAGCCTTCCGAGTAGC
>CAUYQG010090809.1:0-35118 GCA_963574415.1 Tarsius wallacei | reverse complement strand
TCTTTTCCATGTTTGGGAAGGACTGGGAGGAAGATGGGGCCTCTCTTACATAAGAAAGTAAGCAGGCAGGGACCCTACCGCAGGAGGCACAATTAAGAATGTTCCCAGCAGGAAGGCAGCTCTCCGGGAAGCACAGAGAGTTGTCAGGACAAGTGACCTTTCTAATCACGCCTGACATTTCACAGCCTCGAAGGCGGAAGGACTGCCCTTATTCCGGAGGCACGGTGTCGCGCTGTGATACCCCAGACACCTGCGTCTGAGGCTGCGGTGACTCGGCCTCCAACCAGGCGATGAATCAGAGCACGCAAAGGACTTTGTTTTCCAGGAAAAGAGAAAACATTTGAGGGTGGGGGAGTCTTATTTGGACAGTGACTGTGTCTAAACCCGGGACAGAAAGGCTTTGGAAGAGGATATTGCCCCCCTGGGGATTAGCCCTGCTCAGGAGGGCTCCGTGAAGCTGATCAAACAGCCCTGCTCCCAGGAAGTGGAACAGACAGGAGCGTCTCCCAGTCCCTTCTGTCCTGAGGGGACCGGGATGACTCACTTTTAACCAACTCAATATGAAAACAGCTTTATTTTTTTCTTAGCATAAAAAGTAATGTATGCTCATTCTAAAAGGGTCATAAAACATATAAAGATACCAGGGAGAAAGCAAAAATTAAATGTAATTCTATCCCTTAGAAGATAATCATTGCTAACATTTTAAGAACATTTTTATTCATATGTACAATATTTTAAAACAAAAAACATTCCTATTGAAAGTACTCTTTTGTAAGCTGCATTTTTAAACTCAACATCTTATACACATTTCCATGTCAATAAAATATAACTTCAACAAAATTCTTAATGATTTCATTGTCTCCCATCAGATGAATATAGCCTCCTGAGGCTGTCTCTGATTTTTAATCACGATAGACTATACTATAGCAAACATCTTCATAGTTAAATATTTCTGCAGAACTGAGAGTACTTCCTTATGACACATTCCTTGCAAGGGACTTGGTGAGTTGAAAAGTATACTTTTTTTTCCAGCTTTTGCTGTCTATCTTCTAGAAAGGTTATACCAATGTACATTCCCACCAGTAGGGAGTAAGAGTACCCGCTTCTTCACATTTTCTTTGATTCTGGGAATTACCATTCTTTTAAATCTTTGCAGATGTCAGGAGCAACAACAAAAAAAAGATGTCTCACAATTGTTTTAATGTTTATTTCTTTATTAGCGTTAAGAAGTTTTTTCTGTTTATTGACCATTTATGTTTCTTGTTTTGTAAATTCACTTAACATTTTTCCCTCTTTGAGAGTGCTAAATTTTCTTGATATTTAGTTTTAAGTACTTTCTGTATAGTAAGGATAAAAATTTATTGTCATCCAAGTTATAACTATTTTGCCTACCTCACCTTTTGTGTTTAACGTTGTCTGTGTGGTTTCTGCCATGAAGAAGTGAAAAATTCTCATGTTGTCTGTCTTCTGTGGTTCTAGTTTTTTTTAAAATCAGAATCACATTTAGAAAGGCCTTCTCTATCCCATGGTTAAAAAATATTTATCTATGTTTTCTTTCTCACTCTCTCAACTCTCATGGTCTTCTGACCACTGTCCCCTCTGCCTAGAATGACTTTCCCTCTCTCTTCAACTCTTCATTCCTCAAGTCTCAGATTAAATACCAATTTCCTTAGAGAAGTTTGTTCTGGTTAGTTAACCTAAAGAAGGTTTCCCCCAACCCTGGTTGTCTTTCTCTTAACATCCTATCTTTTTTTTCCTTCAGAACTTTTATCAGGAATTGTAGTTACATAATTTATGTGTCTACTTATGCAATAACTGCATCCTCAGTTAGACTGTAAACTCTGTGGAGGGCAGAAATCCCGTTTTGCCTTTCAAGTGCCTCAGCCAGCATCTTGTGTATAGAAGATTCACAAAAGACGTTAAGTCATTGAATGTTAAATCCATCTAGAATTTATTTAAGTATAACATGTGAATTAGAGATCTAAGTTTTTTCAAATAGTACTTCGTGATTATGACACACAACTACCATGCAGGCTAAGATTATATTCTTATAATCTGCAGCACCAAGAAATGAGAGACTCAGGATGCAGGAGGGGGATAGAATCAATGGCTTGTGTTATTGCTGATCCCCAGTCCCATTGTCTCCTCTCTCTGCCATGACTTCCCTTTCTCCATTATTGCCTTAGCCCTAAGTGCTTCCCATAATGCTTATTTCAGGGCTTAGCCTAGAGTGGATCCTTAATTAATGGTATTTACTGGCTGATTTAAATCATTTAAATGGCAGGGGAGTCAGCTATCTTTGATGTGTTTCATACAATATTCACATCAGCCTTTGGAAGCCCTGAAAAATCTATGCTCCCTCCGCAACCCTGAGAAACTGGATTTCTTTACACCATTTTCTTATCTAGGGATCATGTCTCACAGTTGTGAGCAAGGATGAAATAGATGGAGAGTTGTCAGAGACAGAGCAAGATGGTGATTCTTACTTACGTGCGATTTCAAAGTTTCAAGTGCCATCCTATGTCACAGGCCACTGGCTCCCTCAAAACAGACCCGGGAAGCAGCTTTGGAAGCTTTGCATTCAGGCGAAGGGAGACCATAACTTTCAGTCTTTAAAATTTAATATCAGTGATTTTTTTTCCAATTTATGAAAGTAACACGCTAGGAATAAAGTAATGGAAGAAGTCACAGAAGAATCTATTTGATTCCATTTAAAACTGTTTTAATGAGCCTAAAAATGTTCAACTGTACTTGTAATCAAGGGAATGCAACTTAAAAGAGAAATTAGGTACCATTTACCTCTAAAAATAATGGAAGTCATCAGAGGAACCAATTTTATTCCATTAAAAAATTGTTTTGTAAAGCCTAAAAAAATTCAACCTTACAAATAATCAATGGATCCAACTTAAAACAGCAATTAGATACCATTTCCTCCTAATAGATTCATTACAATATAAGAAATTATAATATTTAATGCTGAGCAGAATGTGACATGACAAGTGGTTCATACACTATGGACAGAGATTCAGTGGCCATGATGCTTCTGGATGGGAATTTGCTAAAAAGATGCAAGAACCTTACAAAAGTTCTTCCCCCATTGACTCCTAATCTTACTTCTATACATCTTGACTAAAAATGCTCAAAAAGTGGTTGTTTATTAAAGCGAAAATATGAGAAAACTTACGTATTTAATAATAAAGACATGATTTTAAAAGTCAGGGTCCAGTATGGCCTATTATGGAAACATTACCAATAATGTTTCCATGGATTATTTAACAACATCGGATATGTTCCTGAGTCTAATAAATATACAGAATGTGATTCTAAATTTTATTGTTAAATTATGTTTATATTTTTATAGGAAAAAGATTAGAAGGCTTATCTCTAGGTGGTATGATTATAGGTTACACTTGGCTTTCTTCTTAGTATTTTCTGAATTCTTTATAATCCAATATATTAGTTTTTTTTGTTGATTTGGGGCCTCACTCTGTCACCCAGGCTAAAGTGCAGTGGCGTGATCACAGCTCACTGCAGCTTCAACCTCCTGGGCTTAGGCAATCCTTCTGCCTCAGCCTCCCAAGAAGCTGGGACTACAGGTGTGCACTACCACACCCAGCTAATTTTTTCTATTTTTGTAGAGACAAAATCTCACTTTGTTGCCCAGGTCTCAAACTCCTGGACTCAAGTAATCCTCCCGCTTTGGCCTCCCAAAGTGCTGGACTACAGGCATGAGCCCCCATGCCCGATCCCTTTTTATTAAACAAAACAAAAACCTCTCCCCTCTTCTCTCCTTCCATAGCTTGGTGATGTTAATGTGGTTCTGGACTATCCTCACTGAAGTATGGAATTCAGGAAAGGGGAGTGAGAGACCTCCCATATATCTGTCTTGTCCATCTAACGCTTGTCATGTGCAGGATGAAGCCCTCAGGGGCATATACCTCCAGAAGTGGGTTAATCAAAGGATGACTGTGACAGAGAACCTAAAGCTACGTGGCATGAAGAGTAACTGGAACACATAGACAGGACCAAGAAGCCAGACTGGTTGCCCACAAGTCCTTGAAGGTTATCATGAAGCAGCGAGTGAATTTCCTCTGTGTCAGCCCAGAAGACAGGACAAATGGCTGGAAATGACAAACAACTAGATTTTGGTTTAGTATAAGAAAGAACTGTATAATGATTCGAACTGCCTCACAATGCAAAGGGAGCCTTCGTGAGGAGGGATATTCATCACTGGGCCAAGGCTGGGTGACCTCTTGGTGGAAAAACTGAGAGGAGATTGACTCTGAGTGGATAGACGGGGTAACAGATGGGGTAGATGTCCTTGAAGGTCTTGTCTAGGCCAATGATTCTGTGCTCTGCCCATCATAAAGTAGGGGAGAATCCTGGGGGTAACACTTTGTCATTTCCCCCCTTCCTGCCAGTTCCTCCATTTTCAAGTAGGAAGGCCCCAAAGTTATTCCAGGCAGGTGGTGGGTGTTTGTGGATGGGATGGGACTTTGGGATCAGGAAGATGGAACTTTATCAGCTAGAGCTCTTTTGGTTGCATGTGACAGAAAGCCAACTGGAGCTGTATCATGCAAAATAGAAAATGAATTAGCCAAAAACCAGGGAAGCTGAATGGAACGGGTGGCAGCATGGTTAGAGCCAAGGGCTCTGTTTCTATTTCTATCCCTTGGTTTGTGTAGCTGAGTCTGGCTACATCAAGAGACAGGCCTCTTTATGTGGAAGCAAGACAGTCTCTGAGTTTATGTTGTACTTACAGCGCACGAACTCAGCTCAGACTAAGATAGTGTTTTCCAATAAAGCTGAAGTAAAATTTTGGGGACCCCTCCTTAGATGGTTTGGGTCATGTGACCCATTCCTAAAATCAATTATTGTGCTCCAGGGTAGGAGCTCTCTGATTAGCTAGGCTGGGTTACACGTACACACTTGGAACCTTGGTATGATGGGACTGAGTTAGCCTCTCATGGACCATGTGGGTTGAGCAGGATATGGTAAGGTAAGTGTCCTGTGTCCACTATAGGGAGATCTTGCCTGTGTTAAAAAATATTGTGGAAAAAGAGATATGCTAGCTCCCATTGTAATCTATTTCATGTCTATACCATCTGGTAACTCTACCTCTTCTAGCTTGAGTTTCTCCTGTTACAGTTTCTACCCATCTTACTCCATTCCATTTTCAGGGTAGATTTAGATCAAAACCTCTTTCCTCAAAGACACACGGAGAGGATTAATTAGGTTTTCCAGAAACCATCTGGAAAGTGCCATGGGATCTTCAGAACCAGATGCTTTATAAAGATATGCTGCCATTAGAATCAACTCTACATTTTGTATGCTTAGAGAGGACTGAGGGTGTGGGGGTCGAAGAGGTATCCAAAGACAAGATGGAAATCTAAATCATCCCAAGCCTTCATTTTGACCATGATCATCATTCTCTTCCCTCTTCTGGTGCTTTGCCTCTGCCATTCACAAGGGGCAAACATGAAAACCATGACTAGGTTGAATGTCCACATCCCTCTCCGAAAGGGATAGGAAAAGTTGAGAACAAGGAGACAGGAGTTGCTAAATAGGTTGTATAATTGGAACCAAATCAAGAGCAGCCCCTGGAGGATTAGCAGCTGGCTATGCCGAGTGGCTTTCTATTTTTAGCTTGGGTTAATGAGCTATGAATGATAGATAACTGTCTGGGCAGCATGCGAACGTCATAGTCTGGGCTCCTCTGTCAGCCTGCAAGATCTCTTCCTGGGACTCTTTCTGGGAAGCACAGTGGGGTAGTGAGAGGACCACACTCAGGGTTCAGGAAGCAGAGTGCAGGCCTGACAAGCCCCATCTCAGCGGACACCAGGCACACTGCAGAGCTCTCTGTGCAGTGTGTTTATGGAGATGGGTTGGCGATTCAGGAAATAGAATTCCACGGCTGATCTACGGAGAAAGGCCTCTGTCCAGGGTAGACCTCTGCGCGCCTGTGTTTTTTTTTTTTTAAAGACATATTTTCCCCAACTTTTTGTTTTAAAAATATTTAATATGGACTTCACAGCAACTTGGATGAATTTAGAGTCAATCATACTCAGTGATCTATCACAGAAACAAAGAACAGAGTACCCGCTTATGAACGGGCCTTGAACAATTATAATACTATAAGAAAGGGACTGGCAGTAGTGGGAAACTGTCAGGCGAGGAGGGGATGGGATTGGTAGTCAAGGGAAACTGCTAGGGGAGGGAGGGGCTCATCTCATCAACAGGGGTACTTGCATAATCAACGTCTGTATACCTAACCCTGAATTGCACCCCATATCTTTATAATTTAAAAAAATAGAAAAAATAAAAACATTTAAACACACAGACACATTGAAAGACTAGTGCAATGAATACCCATAGGCCCTTCACCTCAGATTCATCATTTTGTCACATTGTGTGTTGTCTGTCTCACACTATGTCTCTTTGTCTCTGTCTCTCTCTATGTGTATATACATATGTCTGTGTACATGCATTCCTATCTATATTTATCTATCTGAAATTTTTCCTTAAACCATTTGAGAGTAAGTTGCAGACTTCATGATACTTTACCTTAAACACGTCTTTATATATCTAAGAACAAGTTTATACTCTTATATAAGCACAATACAATGATCAGACTCAAGAAACTTAGCACTGATAGATGCTAAGAGCTAATATAACATTTATGCTCAAATATTCCTGAATGTGCCTATAATGTCCTTCAGCTGATTTTTTTTCTTTGTCTACCATTAGGATCATTGGCATTTTTGAAGAGTGAAGCATTCGGGGCAGTGGTTTTGTAGAGGGTCCGTCAGTTTGGATTTAATTATTTCCTCATGATTAGAATCAAGTTAAATGCATGCGTTCTTAACTGTGTGACCTTGAGCAAGTCACTTGATGATACAGAGCCTCAATTTACCCATAATGTTACCTGCCTCACAGGGTGGTCTTGAGAACTGAGAGAGAGAGAACTAAAGTTCTCTGTGCAGGACCTGGCAAAAATAAGCACCTGGAAATGGTTGACTCTTTGACTAGCATCCTTATTGTTGTCACCATCCAGAGCCTGATGGAGGCCCGTTCCCAAACAAGTCTTCATCTTCCTAGGAAACTTTGAGAGTCCCTAAGTCCATGCCCTCATGTGAAGGTGGAGAATAGCCTCCATCCTGAATAGCTTACTGGGCTATTGTGAGAATCAAATAAGGAGTGTGATCTACAGCATAGTGGGTGCTGGAACATAATATGGAAATGTCAGGGAGCCTTGTTATTATTTTCTGTGTTTGCATACTTTTAAATTCCCTCCTGTATAACAGAAAAACCCAAAGTGGGGGTTAAGATAAAATCAGCATCTAACAAAATTCTTGTTCCTAATTGTGTTTAACTAATGAATAGTTTTTTTGTTTTGTTTACTGTATTTTAAAGATGTGGGGTACAGTCAGAATTAGGTACTTAAGTAATGTATGTGCAGGTGAAGTTTGGGACTCCATCTGGTCCTCACTTGCCTTGGTTTAGGATCAGGCACCCTTTATGTTGTTATGAGCCCCCTCCACCCACCCACCCCCACACCGGCAGTGTCCTATGGCTGCTGATCCCTCCCTTATAAATAGTTTTAAGAATGTAATTTTCCAATGAAATTCATGGACTCCCAAACTATCAAGAAGACTAAAATAAAGTCTAGTCTTCACTAGTCCAAGGGAAGTTTGGAATGGAAGTGGAGTGCTCAGGGCCTTGGGTCACCCCTGCAGAGCTCCCAGGACAGACCCCAGGTGCCTTGAAGGTCAAACTCCTTGGGGTTGCCTCAGTACACTCTTGGCATTTGCTCATAGAGCCACACGATCATTTGTCTTCTTCTCATTCCTGACCCATTTCTGCTGTGGAATGGCACTATCTGTAAGCCCCAATGATGACTTATTCAGCTTATTATTAATCATTATTAATTGCTTATAAACATCCTTCCCTGGAACCAGCACTAAATGCCTTACACTCAGCAAGGCAGGCATTGACAGATCACATAATGAGGACCCATGATTTCTCTGACAGAGCAGCCCATTCTAACATAAATGTCACCTGCACCTGCCTGGCTCACATCCTGAACTGGCCGATGATCTTCCCTCAGGTCCCACCTTAGTCTGTAAACCATACCCTTAAGGGGTGAGACTCCATCTAACAACTCAAACAGGCCTTTTTTACACCATAGCAGGGCCATGTGCCTGGACAGAGAGCTGACATGAACCCAGTTCCCACTGTGTACCAGACAAGTCACCTACTAATTTAATATTCACAATCAATTCCACCAGGCAGATGGCAACATCCTCATGTAGGTAACTTGTTCAAGATCGCCCAACTGTAACAGAGTGGGAACCAGACCAAGGTCCTGGAGAACTCAAAGACTAGTGACTCCCATCCTGAAGGGCGTGGGCCGGTCGATTTCCCTAGGACTTCTAGCAACACTGTCTGTGCCGTGTGGCATCCATGGCTCACTTCCAGTCTTCTCCTGTGGTCTTTTCAGCAATCACGTGAGCCAGAGTATTAATACTATTAGGTAGTGCTTATATATTATCTACCATGTGTCAAGTGCTGTCTGCATATTAACTCTTGTAATCCTCACCATGACCACGTGAGCTAGGTGCTATTCATTTTACCAATAGGACAATGAGGAACCGAGAGCTTCAGTGGCATGTACAGAAGAAACTTGCATAGCTAGTCCGTGACAGAACTGGGATTTGAACCCAGAAAGTCTAGCTCAAAGCATGAGCTAGACATAATGACTGTGCTCAAGTTGAACAAGGCTTAATTACTAGCTCCAATTTCCAGAAAAGAGCACTGAGAGGTTCAGAGGGGTTGGATGACCTGCCCGGGATTACATGATATGCTTTACGGACAACATGCTGGGGGTCTCAGGATAGCGTGGACAAGAGGCCGAAAATTGGTCTGTGAAATAAAAATAGAATTCTCTTCCCCTAATTGAAATCAGGGCTATATTAGTACAACAAGAGCTTCCAGAATAGAGCAGGGTATGCCCTGTGGTTAAATTCTAGAGGCAAATCTGTAGTTGAAACTAAGAATAGTTGACAAGAAGACAAAGCATGGTAACTAGGGCCAGACATATTTATTCTGGGTGAACTCCTGGGGTAGGGGATAACGGGGAAATCCAGGTGGGCCTCTTTTGGGGGCCTGTGATTTAATCTGCAGGATAGTCTACACATCTCAGGCCTCTCAAGGTCCAGAATTGCACAGTCACCATGAAGAGGCGGCCACACGTGGAACACAATCTCCTGACTCCATCCAAGCTCTGAGTTATATGGGAAGGATGGCACGAGGGATACCGGGGGTACGTCTGGAGGAGGAGGGTCGGCTGGGCTGAGTCGGGGATCAGCTGGGCTGGCAGGGTGGGGACTGGGAGGCATCAGGCCAGTGAGGGAGAACTTGTTTCCTTTGGTCCCTCTTCCTCCACTGGCCACATTTCTTATCAAAATGTGTAAAAGAATGTTCATAGCAGCCCCAAACTAGAAGCCCTCCAAATAGTCGTCAACTGTAGAGTGGCTAACACACATTTGACATATTCATATAGTGCAGCATTGTACAATAGCGAAAATGTCCAAATTATGCAACCACCTGAACTCATTGGTAACCGAACTCTAAGTCCCCATCAAAGGCCGGGGTTGGAGGTGTGGGCAAACCTCAGCAGCTCGGTCAGGAGGGCACTAGGCCAAAGCTGAGCTGGGCTGGAGTCAGGCGAGAACAGCAAATATAATCACTGAGTCCAAAAGGGAAGGCTGGCAGGAAGACTCTGTTTAGGGCCAGAGTCAAGGTAGAGTCCAGAGTGGTTATGAGCTGGCCTGTCTGATAGACAAATGAGGGCAAACAAGAAAGGCCTTGGCACAGACTAGTCAGGGCAAGACGCCTTTGCCATTAGCCAGATAGGGTGGTTCAGACCAGACCAAGCACTTTGTCCAGAGTGCCTGGAGTCGAGGTGGGGAAGAGGAAGAGACAAACTTGCTTTTAAGAGGGAGCAAATGTGTCCAAGTAAAGCTACCCAGTTGCAAAGATCCACACTCTAAACTTTAAACCAACTATTATTTAATTTGCAAGTCGCCTATATGTCATCATTATGGAATGGAGAAGCTCTGAGAATCTATGAGTAAAATCTTTCAGTGGTCTCCCACAGTTTCTGCAGTCAGTGTGGCCACACAGGTTGTACACTGTGTAACTCCAGGGGCCCCACTCACATAGCCTATAACAGGGATGGTGCCCCCGGAATAGTACTGTTTGCAAACTACACAAATAGATGTGGAAGCTCTGCCTGGGTTTGTTGTGGCCTCCAAGGTCTGGCCTTTCCCTCTCTCCAGCCTCTTCTTACATGTGCCTCTCTTTCTCTGCCCTCTAGCCACTCCAGCCACCTTTCTTTTTTTGTTTTTGACTTTTAATATTTTCATTTTTAAAAAAATATTTTATTTTAAAAGTGTGGAGTACAATTCAGGATTAGGCATACAAATAGTACAGGTAAAGTTTGGGACTCCCTTTGATCCCCGCTTTGACTGGTTTGAGATCAGGTGCCCTTATTGATGTTGTGCCCTCCCACCCACCTACCCTGGTAGTATCCTGCTACTGCCAATCCCTTTCTTATAGTATTATGGATAATGTTCAAGGTCTGCTTATGAGTGAGAGCATGTGGTACTCTATTCTTTGTTTCTGTGATAGATCACTGAGTATGATAGACTCTTAATCCACCCAAGTTGCTGCCAACTCCATACATTTGTCCTTTTTTTTTTTATGGCTGTGTGATATTCCATTGTGTACATGTACCACATTTTTTTTCCAGTCCAGTTTCGATGGGCAGCATGGTTGGTTCCATGTCTTTGCTATTGTGAAGAGTGCTACAATAAACATGAGTGTGCAGATACCTTTTTTGTAGAATGATTTGAGTTCCTCCAAGTATATTCCCAGTAGGGGGATTGCTGGGTCATATGGAAGGTCAGTGTCTAGTTCTTTCAGAAATCGACTGGCCGCCTTTCAATCTCTTGTGTTTGCTGGAGGTGATTCAAGATGCCTACAAATTCTTTGACACTCTCCCATCAAGAGGTGGGGCCCATGTTCCCTGCTCTTGAGTCTTGGTGGGCTTCGTGACTGCTTTGGCCCATGGACTGCAGTAGAAATGATGTGCTGGTTTCTTGGTCCAGGCCTTAAAAAAGTAGCCGCTTCCACTTCCTGATTCTTGGATCACTCTCTCTGGGAGCCTTGAGGAACCCTGTAAGAAATTCATCTACTCTGAGACCGCCACACTGGAGCACCCACATGCAGTTCAACCGTCTCAGCAGAGCCCAGCTTTCCCACCAGCCCCACCAAGGCACGGGACATGTGAGGAAGCCATCTTGGATTCTTCAGACCAGTTCATCTGCCAACTAAATACTGCCAAGCGACTTCAGTCAACGCCACACGAAATGAAAGACGTGCCCGCCCAAGCACTGCCCACTTTTCTGACCCACAAAATTGTGAGATTAATAAAATGGTGGTTGTTTTCAGCCACTGGATTTGGGGATAGATTGCTAGGCAGGAATTCTTAACAGGAGCCCTAGCAGGGCTTTCTCCTGCCACAGAACACTGAGATTTGCCATTTGCTCTTTCCAGAATGCCCTTCCTTTCCCTCTTCATCTAGTTGGTACCCGTCTTTCAGCTCTCAGCCCACATGCAGCTCCCTCAGGGCAGACTCCTATTGGGGCCCACCTAGTGCCTCGACCTCTTTTTCATAGCATTTGTCAAAGCTGCAGTTTTATGCTTGTGTGATTATTTGATGAACATCTGTCTCCCCTACCAGACCATTGGCTGGAGCCAGGGTCTGTCTCATTTACCACAATACTCCTGGCACTTGGCATGGCACCTGACACACAACAGGCATCAGGAAGTACTTCATACACGAAGGAATGAATATGTGCAAATATGCTCCCCTATCTACACCCTGCTCACAAATGGTTTCAACCTGTTTGCAGAAGAGCTGTCACGGGGCCACCATGTGCTCGAGGAAAGCCGAGTGGTGGGCCTCAGGAAGTCGCCCACCTTATGGTAACATAAGCAATTCCCCTTTATTTGTTCTATATATTGGTATTGCTCATCTGGGAGAAGGATTCCAGCTACTAAAAAGAAAGTATGCTTGAAAATCGCTAGCTTAGACTTAACCCCTCCCACCAGCTACCCCTCAATCACTTCCCTCTTTCTTCCTTCCTTCCTCACAGAAACTTCCACTGAGATAATGCCTCGCAAGCATTTAAAAATAGAAACCCCTCTCCCTCCCTCCTTCTCCCTTCATTTCCTTCCCTTCCCACCCCCCTGTAATTTGTTGTAAAAAAGGAAACTGGCTGGATGTACTCCACGGAAAGAAAAAAACAAGCTCTTCCTGACTAAATAAAACAACACTCATGCACTCCCTGGCCAGCAGTCAAAGCCCCTGTGGGGCCTGGGGCGTGGGCTCTGAGGCAGCAGCCTTCTCCCCTGCCCTGGGAGGGACACACGCATCCATCCACACAGCACGTGGCCATCTCTTTCAGGTTTCCCAGCGGGAACTCCAAGGCACACATCGAGGTGACCCCGGCGGGCCCAGCTAAAGTGCTGGCAAGAGGAGCTCCTGCCAAGGGGTTCCCTGGCCATGGTGGGACTTACCTACCAGGGAACCAGGAGAGGGGAAGGTGTGCTGCTCCTGGGATGAGGCCTGGAGTACAGTGACTGTGTGGTGTGTGTTGTTAGAAGCACAAGGGGTGTGTGTGTGTGCACGCCCGCACGCACATGCTACAGAGAGAGAGGGAGAACAGGAGGTAGGCAAGAACAAGGCAAAATGTGTTATGAGATGAGTATCCAGCCAGTGAGCACAACATATTTATGAATGAAGCAAGAAACACTAGAAGAAGACAGAACAGTTGACAAAAAATAAACAACAAGGAACACAAAGAGTTTTTAACACCCAAAAGCTTGGCTTTCAAGTCCCAGGTCCACCGTGTGGTCGCTGTATGACATTTGGGCAAGGGATCTCATTCCTCTTAGCCTCAGTTCACTTATCTACAAAATGGAGATCATAATGCCCATCCCTCAACATTAAATGAGATAATGTTTACTTGATGTCCACATATACAAAGCGGTTAATAAAGTGGCCTTGCTATTATGTGGCAGCCATCTTCACTCTGATGAGGTTTACAAGCATTCAGTACAGGATAAAACCGATAGGGGCTAAAACTGCTCTAAGCAGAATTCATGATTTATTACAATCTGGCAGACGATTACAGCTTCTTCACAAAATTCATATCTGTAAACTTTGATCTAGGAAAAATTAGATTTGGAAGGATTATAAAGCTATACAATAAAGTGCTTGTTGGTGGCTATAACCAGTACGTTTTTGATACGCACTAAAAAGTGATTAACTAGTCAAATAGTTAATGCCTATTTTACTTATAAAATGATGTATCGCAATGAAAAGTTTCAATAGCATTAAATCAGAAATGAGAACAAATGGAAACAGTTTAACTGCTCTGCATTTAAAAAGATTGATCAAAAATTAAATTGCCTTAAAGGAACTCTCTTTGGAAAACACATTCTCAATGAGAGTTTATCAAGGCAGATATAATTCGGATTAAAACTCTGCATGTGTAAATAAAAAACCAAAACGTCATTGGGATCCACATGGTAAAATCAAACAATCTCTCTGATGATGATGGCAGTGATCGTGGAAGTGACGATACTGACGACTATTATGAAAAATGTTTCAATGCAGAAAGGGTGGGGTGCGGTTGCATAATATGTTGGGATGTCTTGGTGAGGAGAGAAAGTGGTTAGATACAGAGGATGCCAAGATAAGATGAGAGTGCCCCTCTGCCTCCTTATTCTTCAGGATTTATATCCTGTCATTCCTCCAAAAGGCTCAAGCAAAAGGGAAAGGAATGAGTACAGGGAGATGGTTGGCAGTGAAAGACAGTGCTTGATCGCTTTCACATGACAAGGACCACCCAGGACAGCCCCCAGCACAAGTTGTTCCGCTTCCACGTAGGCCTATGATAACTGAGGTATGGCAGGTCAGAGGCTTACAGATTCAGGTCTCAGCCTCCCCTCCATCCTTTCTGCCTCTGGCATTTTTGTCTCAGGACTAGAGTCAGAAAACGAAAGGTGCTTATGGTGAATAAGGACAGAAGACAGAGGCGAAACAGATGATAAGGGAAACTGTTCTGAAGTGATGGGAAAGGGCACTCAGGCCAGACCGGGACACACACATGCACATTCAGACAGATCCAACGCACAACCCTGAACTTACACCCACCTATCTCCTTTCCTGGCTCTGCATGCATACCAGCCTCACTAGTGTAGACACGCATTACCAACCCCCATGGCCTGTTAGGAACCTGGCCACACAGCAGGAGGTGAGCGGTGACTGAGTGAGTGAAGCTTCATCTGTACTTATAGCCACTCACCGTCGCTCGCATTACCACCTGAGCTCTGCCTCCCATCAGATCAGCAGTGGCATTAGATTCTCAGAGGAGCTCGCACCCTATTGTGAACTGCACATGTGAGGGATCTAGGTTGCACACTCCTTATGAGAGTCTAATGCCTGATCTCAGGTGGTGATGCTCGTGCTAGGAGTGGCTGCAAATACAGATTAACATTAGCAGTGAGGTTTGACTGTACATCCCCCCCACCTCCACCCCACCCCCTCCACTCCCGGTCCATGGAAAAATTGTATTCCACAAAACCAGTCCCTGATGACAAAAAGGTTGGGGACCGCTACATTACCAAATATCCTGATCTTCTTCTAATCTTTAATAATGCCCTGTTGCCATGCCTTATACAAAGCCCTGCCCTCCTGCAGTTTGTAAGCTAATGTTGATTCATTCTTCCAACAAGCATTTGTTGATTGGAACTGTTTTTTAAAATGCGGTGAGTACTCTTTGGGATAGTAAGCTCCCTGTCACTGAGAGGCTAGTGAGTGGTTAGGAACAGCACACATGGGATGCTTGCATGCTGAGTTCAACGACTTTTATGCAGTCTGTGAATGTTCTGTGCACTGGTCTAGGTCTAAGAAAGATTTGGCTGATGGAGATTTAAAGGGTAAAACAAAGATGGAAAAAAAAATACATGACATTAGCCTCACATCATACACACGTCAGGAGTAATGCACTTCCTTCATTGGATGAGGGTGCAGGGAAGAATGGGAGGAAAAGGGAAGAGGCAACCAATCTTAAGAGGAATGTTGTTCCTACTTCCCTGCGAGGTCAAGCTGACGGCAGCCATTATATTTGCCCTCAGTCATTAAAAACAGCATCTCTTTCCTCCATTGAGGAATTCTGGGATTCGTTTGGCAAGTCCAGAACCTTGATTAAATGACTGAGTGATCACATTCTATAACGCCATAATTCATTTCAAGGAAATTCATACAAAACCAAGATAGAGACCAGAAAGCTGATACAATGGAAGCCAGGCATGGTGACTCATGCCTGTAATCCCAGCAATTTGGGAGGCCAAGGCAGGAAGATTGCTTAAGCCCAGAATTTTGAGACCAGCCTAGGCAACATAACAAGACCTTGCTCTACAAAAATAAAAAATATTAACCGGGTGTGGTGCACATCCCTGTAGTCCCAGCTGCGCGGGAAGCTATGGCAGAAGAATCACTTGAGCCCAGGAAGTCGAGGCTGTGGTGGGCCATGATCAAGCCACTGCACTCCAGCCTGGGTGACAGAGTGAGACCCTGACTCAAAAAAAAAAAAAAATACACACACACACACAGAGAGAGACAGAGAGAGAGAGAAAGAGAGAGTGGGAGCGCGCACGCTTATGTCCCATGTCAAAGGAGCTCATTCTGGATTCTATATATATATAAACGAGAAGCCAAACAAAAGTGAAGAAGCTTGCTTAGTGACCTGGGGCATGAGGAAGCGAACCAAAAACTTTTCATAAGTGATTTGGGGTGAGCAAAAGAGATCTACCCTTTTCCACTTTAGGGAGAAAATCTTCCCAGTGTCCTGAATATTCCCAGGCTGCATGTCTCTTCTTCTGCTGTGTTGCAGATACACAACCCTAAATTGCTCTTTCCAAGTTCTGTTTCAGGGATCTGGAATGGGCACTGGGTGGTGGTGCCATTTCTAGATGACTTCTTGACCTGCCCTTGGAGTGTTCTTATTAACATTAACGAAAGCTTCTAGGCCTTTGGCCTAGTTCACCTCCAAGCAATTCCTGGAATCTGCTGTTGAATTGCTTTTCATCTACAGAGACTGTATAATTTATATAAGCAAAAAACTGTCACAGACTAGTAGAAATGATTTAGCCAACGTCCCATTTTAACCAACAACACAGCAGCCCAAGAAAGAGAAACAGACTTACCCACGTAGCACAGGGAGGGGCCAGACTGAAAGCCAGGTATTCACCCAACCTGCTCCCAGAGTTGCTTCTTTATTCCTTATGCCATCAGACAGGCACCCACTTTGGGTATTGACACTCTCAGGGGCACTAACATTGCCACCCGAAGCCTCACTCCCAGTCAAATGACCCAAGCATGCTTCATTTGAGTGTCTTGGACAGCAGGGAAAGAGCGGGCTCTGTCTTCACTGACCCCCTGGCCTATTACAGAACCAGAAAGTGTGAGAAAAGTCAGCCCTTGTAGGGGTGAGCTGATTTGTGCAGCCAATTACTTCTTTAAATGGCTGACCCGCTCGTTTCCCAAGCATTGATGGTCCAGTTAAGGGAGATTAAGCACAGGATCCTGGGCACCCAAGTGTGATCTGAGGACCAGGTTTGGCAGGAAACAAGCTGTTTCCAGTGGTGGGAGGTTTGTTCTGCCTTCTAAGGGCATGAACCAATGCCATCTTCCTCAAGCTCTTTTTCCCAAAGGTCAAGGACTTCTGTCTGCTTTTCTTGGAGATGAAGTTCTCACCATTTCAAAGAGGATGGTGTGCGTTGTTCACTTCTTTTATTCTGACTATTTTCATTCCTGTGTTCTGAACTTAAACTAGGAGGATGTGTTATTCCTCAATGGAGAAACATGACATATTAAATGGAGGAAGGAGCTGTGAGGAGGAGATGGAATTCAGTTGTGCTTTTTTAGGGGAGGATTACAAATTAGAAGCTCGTCTTCATATCTTTATAAATTATAAAATGCCATTTTCAATGGCTCCCTTTCAATGCACTGCTTTCCTTCCTTGATGAGTTTGTGATGAACTTTCAATAAAATTTAATAATAAAAGTCAAAATGTACAATAAATATAAAACTGCTTAGTTGTTATAAATGATGGCTTATTGCTTTGAATTTTAAAGTATTAATGAGGTAGAGCTTCCTAAAAGTTCTCAATTTGTATCAAGCTTTCATCTCACAGAATAGTTTTCTCAAAGCAATAATTTTGCTTTTTGTTGTTGTTGTTGTTCTGCTTTGCTTTGGGCCAACAAGTTTATTATACCACTAGGTTGACAGAGCATGGGTGGGTCATTAGCCAATTCCATCTTCACCCCTCAGCCTCCTACCTCGCTTCACTAGAGGGAGTCATGAAAACACATTTGTTGAGTTTCTGCACTATTCTCAGCTCTTTGTGCCTCACTATTCTTTCCAAAAGTCTTACAAGTAGTAGAGCCCTCATTTTATTGATGAAGAAACTAAGACACAAGGAGGTGAAATAACTAGTTCAACATTCTCCAAAAACCACATGCATCATTGTGCATTTCTGCCAGAAAGTTTGCATTGCCTTGTTTTTCATGGTCCCATCCACTGACCTTCATGTGCCGTCCTTCTTTATATGTGTGTTCCAGGAACTACCACAGCAGAAAGAACACCCGCATTGCCACGAAAACAAGTTTTCCCTAAATATTTTTACATTCATTAGGTGAGTGACAAAATGTTAACATCGCTCTAAAACAACAGTATAGGAATCCTGCACTATTGCTTCAAAGCATGCAAATGGAGAAATGAACACACAAAGATGCATGCACAAACTGGGTTACTGAGCTTATATTCGGAGAGCTTTCTCAAATAGAAGACTGGCTATACAATTGACAGCAACTGTGCAGTGCTTCTCTCATAGAAATCATAGAAGCATCGAGATAAGAAGGTTCCCTGACTTGGTGCTCCTGTGTTGACCACTCAAGTACACTGTGTGAGGGGGTCCTTCACTTTGGCCGGAGTCCAGTCCCGGAATTGGAACTATGGTACTGCAGCCAGGATGGCCCCTGAAATTGGGGGAGGGGCTCCTTGCAGCCATGAACCTCCTGGGGGGGGCCTTTCCTTTGAAACTTCTCTCACCTACTTTGGGGGAGAGGACCAACTCTTACCTCTACCTCCTGCCATGATGCTTTCACAGCCAATTAAAATTCTATTCCATTCCCAGCAAGAGAGCTGGCAGCCCTGGGTCTCCCCAGCAGGACGGGCTGGCTGCAATTAATGTCCCTTCTGGAGCCTGATTATCTAAGGAGAGGCCAGTCTACTTATCCTACCCACAAGGCCATGTTTAGATTGGGAAATGGGAGTTTCCCATCTCATTGCCTCTATTCAGAGTCATCATTTAATGCAAACGTGGTAACCCCTTCTATTTTATTCTTGGTAGTGGAGCTGGGTCAGAGAGTCAAGAGGTCTTCTCTCTACTGGACAGTCCCAGGAGCAAAGGGAGGGAGACTCCTCGATTCCTTTAGTCTCTGAATTCCAGATCGTTGGAGTGAATTGAGGGCATACTTTCCTAGGCACAGGCTAGGAGTTGGGGATTCAACAGAAGCCACAGCCTTGTACTATACTTGAGCTTTAAATGGAGAAGCCAGTGCATAGAATGATGCATTTAAGAAAATGGAAGTTCAAATAGCGGAAAAGGAGGAAAAAAAGGAAATTTATGTGTATAGAACGTTTGCTGTGTGGCAGACATTTTACATAGAGCAAAAAATCCTACAAAAACTCTGCCCTTTTACAGATGATGGAACTAAAGCTTAGAGAGATAAAGGAAACTGCCCAAGGTCACACAGCTAATGTAGTAAATTGATTGTACTAATGGCACTAGATCCTCATGCTCCCATAGCCACTTTCTTTTGGTAATGCCCACTCACACTGACTCTGAAGTAAGACACTTGACTTGCTTTGGCCAGTGGGACATTAGCGAACTTGAAGCAGGCAGAGGCTTGAAAATCGCTTGTACATCGGAACTTGCCCTCTTCTGCTGGGAGGAACTCTTCCACCATCATGCAGATAAGCCCGGGGGATCCTACTGAATGATGAGATCACATGGCGCAGAGGTGGTCCCCTCTCTCGGGCCTGCCAGCCTCTAGCTAACTCACAGAGACACGAGTGAGTCCAGCCAGAATCGACCAAACCAGATCAGCAAACCTCTCAGCCAACTTAAAGACTTGTGGAAAATAATAAGTGGTTGCTATTTTAAGCCACTAATTTTGGGGTGCATATGCAGAAGCGAATTTAGCAGCTGGAGTTAACCGACACAGCTAGTAAATGGCAGAGCCAGAAATGGTCTGATTTGAAAGCGTGTGCATTGCTCATTCACCATGAAAAGACAGGAAAAGGCTGAAATTGCAGCAGGGAAAATGCAGGTTAGATTCAGATACATTTTTAACCACCAAGTCTCCCAGTCACACAAGCGTCTTACTGGGGAGGAGTGTGAGGGTCCCAAGTCTGGGTATCTTGAAAGGCAGCAGCATGAAATTATCTGACTGTCAAGTCGTTTTAAAATTTTTATTTTAAAGATGTGGGGCACAAGCCAGGCTCGGTGGCTCAGCCTGTAATCCCGCGTTTTGGGAGGCTGAGGTGAGTGGATTGCCTGAGCCCGCGGGTTCGAGACCCGCCTGGGCAACTTGGCGAGCCCTCATCTCTACAATAAATAAAAAAAAAAATCAGCTGGGCGTGGTAGCGAGTGCCTGTAATTCCGGCTACTCGGAAGGCTGAGGCGGAAGGATCGCCGGAGCCCAGCTGGTCGAGGCTGCGGTGGCCGGGAGCGGCCACTGCACTCCAGTCTGGGCGACAGAGTGAGACTCCAACTCAAAAAAAAAAAAGAAATATCAATGTACGTTTCCTACTTAGCATTCATAAGAACATTAAACAAATGTGGTAGGGAGTTGTAATGGGACCCAAAGCATACATCAGGGTGAATTTCAGACATCTTGTAGATATAGTGTGGTGCTGTCACTCTGGGTGGGGTGACAGAAGGGTTAAACTGTCAAGGGTGACTGTGAATAGGTTGTTTCCTATGCTCTTCATTTTTTCTCTGGCTGAAAAGTAACAGATTTTTTTCTTGTGTTTAGTTGTATTAGATTAACACCGAAAATCATGTAACTAATCAGTTTCTCCTCTTCCCATTGGCTTCTAGAAATCTCAGCCCTAAATTTGTGCATACCCTTAGATTAATGGCTTTCAGACTTTCTTTACCATGGCCACAGAAGGAAACCCATTTTATGTCATGACCCAATACACAAACACACACATCAATTGGAAACATACATTACAGGAAATAACACCCTTACTCTGAGCAGCGCCCTCTGGTATTTTCTGTTCTAGCATTGACATCTACTCCATTAAAAATGGTGATCACAGGCCGGGCACGGTGGCTCAAGTTTGTAATCTCAGCTCTTTGGGAGACCGAGGTGAGAGGATTACCTGAGACCAGGGGTTCGAGGCCAGCCCGGCAACTTGGCGAGACCTCGTCTCTACAATAAATAAAAAAATTAGCCATGCATGGTGGCGCACGCCTGTAGTTCCAGCTACTTGGAATTGCTGAAGCAGAAGGATCGCCTGAGCCCAGCACGTCGAGGCTGCGGTGGCCGCGAGCGTGACACTGCAGTCCAGTCTGGGCGACAGAGTGAGACTCCAACTCAAAAAATAAAAAAATAAAAAATAAAAATGGTGATCACTCACGAAGATGGTTTCATAGACCATTAATGTATTGCAACTAAGTTTGAAAAACTTGTCTTCCAGAGTTTTCCTGGCACAGAGTAGGCACATAACAAAAAGTGACTGGATGAATAATAGTATACATTTTGTTATTTGGCCTAATCCTGACTTGTTGTTAGTGTCTAACATGCTTTCCTCTGCCCCCTCACCTTCGGCTCTAATTTATGTCAACCTTATAACGTATGTTATCTTTAGAAGTTGCTTTAATCTTTTCTAGAACAAGTCCTTTAAAAAATGCTTTCAAAGTCTCACAGTAAATCATTCAGGGGAGAGCCGGGAGAGAAAAGGTCATCTCGAGGCGCTGGGAACAGGAAGCCTAATACCTGCAAGACAGGTCCTTCTGCCCTGCTTCTGTAACAATGTCTGCAGCACCCGGACACAGGAGAGCAGATGGCAGCTAGGACTAAGTGCCCGGAGCTCACCTCTAACCTTACAGGGAACCATATATATGCTTGCTTTCCATGAAGTTCTCTTGCATTTCCGACAGATGGGAGAGAGCGCGCCAGCTCATTCTCAGAAACACAAAGAACACTTTTTGAAAGAAGAACAAAGGATCCTGCATCTGACAATGAAGAACGGTGTGAGCATCTATGTGCATCGCTGTGATAAAGGAGTTCTCGGGCTTGAATTCCCTTTATCTCTCTTTTCAGGGTGTAAAGTCTTTCTCAGGACATCGAAACTGTGTGTCTACAGAAGACCTAGCGAACATGTTGGAGGAAACGGGTCTCAGGCATGTGAGAATAAACCTTATCTTCCCAACACAGGAATGAATTTCACCTTAATAAAACTTTCATTTTAAAACATTCTCTTTGGTCCTATTAAACAAAACTTCTCCTACAAAAGGTTCTTGGATCACTTTTGGGCAAGTTGCCACCCTGGCTTATCGCTGACACCCAAAGAAAGGAAAACATGCTTTGGGCCAAGCACCACGGTCCCGCTCAGTCATGCTGCCCGTCCGAGGACAGGGCTGTGGACTGGAGAGGGGGCATGAACGTGACCTGGTCATTTTAGCCAACAAGGGTAGAAAATGACAAGCAATGTAACAGGGATGAATGAATCAGAAGCCAAAAATGCAGTCTAAGATTTATGAGCACAGATGTCTATGGGAGCATTTGTGTAGTAATACAGCATCAGAAGCAGATGCCAGTTTCAGATCGGGGTGGATAGTTTCAAAAAGTGATTGTTCAGCCATTAAAACTAAAACTTACCAGCTCACAATGCAAGAATTCGCCACACTAAAAGGTTAAATGTCAAAAGGAGGATGAAAAGATGACACACACACAATGATGAACTCAACCATATTTTTAAAGCACACACTTCCATTACATATGCATAAAAAAAGATATGGAAAAAAAAAAAAACACTCCAAAACACTAAGAGGGGCTACAAACACTGGTTAGTGAAACACAGAGTAAATATTGCATTTCCTCTTTATTCTTTTATTTTTCAAATTTCCACGATAAGCACGGCTTGCTTTTATAGCTGGATAAAGAAAAGCTATTTTAAAAAATGCAACAATGCATTTCTTTATACATTCTGGCTTTTTCTTTCACTGGTTTGTAAATATCTGGATACAATTTTGTCCATTTTTTCATTAGTGACAACTTTGGGGGCTGAATTTAAAACTCAACATGGAGAACAGGAAGACCAAATGCATCGGTGAATCCCTTGCAAAGTAAAAGCAAAACATGCATTCTTAACCCCTGAATATATCTGCATGAAGGAAAACCACATTAATTAAAAAAAAAACTCTTATAAGAAAACACTCTTTTTCATATATATGTATGTGAAATGTGTAGATGTGTAGAATACTTTAAAACTATAGTCCATGAGTAACACTGAGGTCTAGATGGTCGAGCTAAATGCCCACACAGGTGGTAGAAATGTCACATAGTCATGAGTTCCTGGGTGAGTTCCCTAGTCACAGCAACTCATTTCGGCTACAGTCAAAAGTGAGCCTCAGACACATCTTCATAGACGTTTGACAAGGAAATGAAGGCAGTACAAAGAAATGAGGTTAGGGCCACAGAGAATTCTCCGAGAGTTAGGAGGCACACATGCTATGCCTACTGTCTTCATTTTTCATGTGCTTTCTAGTCACTTTGTCATTTGACTGAACCATGCCGGTCACCATGCTATAACACTAAAGGCTCCATCTTATAAAAAATCATTTATTTCTCTCACTTTGTATATCTGACAGGTAATTCCATATGGTAAAAAAAAAATAATAATAAAAAAAGAAATTTCCTATATAGTTTTGCTATTAGCAAGCCCCTTTAATCAAAAAAAGGATTGCTTTTTTTATCCCTTAAGTAATACAAAATGTAATAAAGCCGGTCTGCAGAATAAATTTTAAATGCTGAGTATTTGCCAAGCCATCTCAATTACTTGCTAAGCACTGCTAAAATTATTTAACAGTTTCTTAGTAAGTTGGATGAATACACCACCAGCAACATAGTAGTCTTATGTCCTGCTATCAGGGAAAGGTTTCTAAATAAATGCTATCACAAATGGGACAGAAACATGTTTACTTTGGAAAGACACATGCAGCATAACGTGAGTAGGAACGATCCACTGGATTTTCTTTTCTATAGCGGGAAGGTAAACCTTTATTACCTTTGCAACATCTTAGAATGAGTTAGAATGTCCAGTTCTAACTAAGACATTTGCTACTGATTTTGGACCTGACATTGGGCCACTGAGAGTACACACAGAAGAAAAGAGGAGAAGCCTGAGTGGAAGGAGACAGGGGACCAAGCATGAGTTCTATCTGGATTTCTGCTCTCAAAGAAAGTCTTACAGGGTTAACCCATGGGTCCAAGTGAAGGAAGCCAAACTTCCAGGATAAAAGACTTTGGTGTGAAGACAAGATTATGAGTCCCCACAGCCGTGAAGACTTTCCTGTGTGTCACCCTCCCAAAACCCTACTCCAGGCAGCTCCAAGCCCACAGAGTAGAAGCGCTGGCTGATTCTCAGTGACTCTTGATGGAGGAGACCACAGAAGGTGCAAGATGGAAGAATGAAGAATCTCTCCCTAAGTCCACACTGGCATCGATGAATACATGAGAAAACAAATAAACAGGGAGAAGGGAAAGCTTGTCCTTGGAGTAGAATGGACGGGAACACTGGTGGGTGAAAACTTGAGGAGGAAAAAGGCATTTGTATAGTCTCAAGGTATTTCCTCCCCAATTGAATGACATACATTAATTAGAAAGAAAGAAAGAAACTTATCAGCACAGGTATCTTTTTTATATAATGTGATTTCTTTTCCTTTGGGTAGATACCTAGTCTAGGGTCACCCAAGGCCCAACTCCCACCAGTACATAATATGTGCATGTAACAAACGTATACTTGAACTCCCTGAAAATTAAAATTAAGAAAGAAAGAAAGGAAGGAAGAAACAAAGAAAGAGGAAAACAGTAACTTTACAGTGAGAAAACCTGGCAGACAGTACCTTAACCAACCGATCAAAACTAAACCATCAACCATGGAGTAAAATGACATCGTGTGCTTCCTGATATGATGCACTGAGAAGGACACAGGATAATCCTTCCCAAGGTGCATCACCTGCATCTGACACTGAGGAAACATCAAAATCCCCAACTGGAGGCATTCTACAAAATAACTGGCTTGGACCCTAAAAAATGTCAAGGTCGAAAAACACCAAGAAAGGCTGAAGAACTGTTTCCGAACACAGGAAACTAAGGAGACCAAACAAGCAATCGCAACATGATGCCCTGAAATGGCTCCCGACTGGGAATAAGAATTGCTATTGAGGGCTTTATTGGACAATTGGCAGAATTTGAACACAGGATATCAGTTAGATAATAGTATAGATCAACGTTGAACTCCTTGGGTTCAACAGCTGTGCTGTGGTTAGGTAAGGGGCTGTCCTTGTTCTTAGGAAATACATCCTGAAACATTGAGGAGTGAGGGCAGAAAATACAGCAGGGTGGGAGACAAAGACTTAATAGTGTAGAAACACCATTGTCTCTATGTTGAAACTCCTTGCTAGCCATACCGGAGAGTAAGGCCCATTGGAGTCATGCCATAAGGGCAGCGAGGATCTGTGCGTTCACCTGAAGGAACAGAGGAGGTGCACAAGGGGTACTTGCACACGGCAGAGTCAGCTGGGGGCTGGGGGTGTTTCTATAATCTCAGCACGCGTAATATGTACAGGAGTCTGGCTTACCGAGGCTCCTAAATTCTGGCTTTATGCAAAATACATTCATTTCATTCTGATGGCTCCTCAAGCCTTAACTCATTCCAGCATCAACTCTAGAGTCTGAAGTCCAAAGTCTCATCTCAGTATCATCCAAATCAGATAGGAGTGAGACCTGAGGTATGATTCATCTTGAGGCAGGATTCCCCTCCAGCTGTGAACCTGTGAAGCCAGACGTGGTGTGCACTTCCAAAGCCCAGTGGTGAGAAAGACAAAGAGTAGACATTCCCAATTTAAAAGGGAGACATGGGAGAAAAGGTAAGGGTGAAAGGTCTCGGTCCAGTACAAATCTAGCAAGGTAAATTTAAGCAGTTGTTAGGTTTGAGAATAATCCTCTTTGGTTGATGCTCTGCCCTTCAGGCCTGCTAGAGTGGGGGTCCAGCCTCCAAGGCTCCCAGCAACCCTGAACCATCCCCCCTCACCCCAAGGGCTTCTCTGGAAGACTGTCTTGTCTGACAAAACTAAGGTGGTGGCCCTGATGATCTCTGAATTGTCTTTGGGGACCCTTCTTCCCCTCTCTTAAAGAACAATGCATGGTCACAGCTGAATAGTTCTATGATCCAGTCTGCTAGAATTCAAGAAATCCAACAGCCCTCCTTCATTCTGTCCTGCTTTGTCTGACCCCTTTAGTTCAGGCTGTCAGGGTCTTTTCTGGTATAATCCCACCTCTATTTCTGGCTGTGCTGAGACCCCTCCAGAATTGCCATCAGAGTCCACATTTCCAACTGGCCCCTCAAAGTTCTTCCAGCCTCTACCCCTTATCTGACTCCAAAGCTGCTTCCGCACTTTTAGGCCTTTGCTACAGCAGCACTCCACTTCTGGATGCCAAAAAGTCATTGGCATACCAAGTCAGAAATGGTGGTATAACCTGAATATGCAAACAGGAAGGAGCAAACACAACAGGACGTTCAACTCTTCTCCTGTGCTCCTATTGGATGCTTCACAGCAAAGATGACCACTGACTATCAGTGTTAACACTCTCCTCTTGGGAGATGGAACATAGGAAGGTAGACACAGAACAGATTGTTCTTTGACAATACATTGAGGCTTATATTTGAGCATTTTCATCACTTAGCCATGATTCTCAGTGACTTATGGCCTATGATTTAACCAAAAAAATGTAAAACTTCTTATTTATTTTGAGGTGCCTGGCCTGAAGACTGAAATCAAAGAAAATGGGGTGGTAACCCCAACTCAATTTTCTTCGGGTTTATTCTTCTAGGTGTTTTAATTTTATTTTTTAAATCTCAGAGCTGAAAGACACGTTTAGAAATAATCTCATTCAAATTCTTCTTTTCAGAGTTGGGGACAGAAAGTAGCAAGCAGAAAGGTAAAGTGACTTTCCCAGTCTTGTACCAGACCTGAAACGCCTGTCTCCTCTAAATATTGTTTTTTGAACAGAAATAAAACTATACATGTGGTTTAAAAAAAATTCAAAAATGTCAAGAGTATACCATCAAAAGCAAGTCTCCTTAGAGCAGATGACCATCAGTAAAACCTTACTAATCCTCCAGAAAAAATCCTGGCATATACATGCATATACACCTGGTATACCCCCCCTTTTTTCATAGAAGATAGTTTATATTAAAACTCTATCTTGCTCATTTTGTTTGGCCCTTAATTGGAACTCTTTTCATATCAATATATTCAAATTGACTGCCTTGTTCTAAAGGGGTTGCATAGGATTTCCTTGTTCTTATTCCATTTATAATTTACTAAACCTTATTCCCTTCAGTGAAGGACTTTTAGGCCGTTGGCTGTTTTTCAGTATTATAAGCAACGCCGTGCTGGTCAAACGTAAGTATTTTAACTGTGTGCGCCTTGCATCTTTCCATAGACTTCTGTCATTTGTTCCTTTTTCTGAAAACTTCCTCTTTAGGGACCACTCCCCTCTATGCTTTATCCCCCAGCTTTGTGTTAGTTTCCCTTGCAGCACTGATCACCGCCCCAAATCGGAAGTCCTTGCTTGTTTATTTCTTATCATTTATATCTGTCGACTAGAATGGAGTCTCTGGGGATCAGGAACTTAGCTTTATTCACTGCTGTATCCTCAGCCTGGAGAACTGTGACTGGCTCCTGGTAGATGCTCAGTAAATATTTGATGAATCAATGAGTGAATGTTTTTACATTCTACAATTGGAATATTGGTCATTTTCTTACTGATTTATAAGAGCTCTTTACATAGTAATTACATGAGCCTCTGTCTGTCATTTGTGTTAACCAGAATGTTTTCCAGTGTGGTGTGGTGTTTATTTGACTTTGTTGATGGCATTATATTTTTTTTCCATAAAGAAATGTTTATTATGCATAAGCATAACATATCTGTCCTTTATTTTGGGTTTTGTATCTTGCTTAGAAAGGTCCTATGCACTCCAGAGTTATTTCTAAAAACTCGTCTGGTACTTTAATGGCTTGTTTTTATGTTGGAATCTTTGATTCATTTGGAATTTATTTTGGCATAAGCAATGGCTGTGTATTCAGTTTTGCTATTTTTTTTTCCTAAGCAGCCCGTTGGTTCAACATTAATTAAAGAATAATCATTCTTTTCTCATTATTCTGAATACTGTCTTTATCATAAACTAAATTCTCATAATCTTAACATCTCTATTTTTCTGTCCCTATTCTCTTTTGCTCATGTGCCTGCTTATTCTTTTGTTGGTATGAATTTATTTGAATTCCCTTTGCTTTATAGTATATTTTAACATTTGGGTAAGATGGGGTCCTCTTCTTTGTCCCTTTTCTACCATTAGTTTCCTGTCAATTCTACCATGACTATTTTTCCACTAAGAATATCAGAAGCCACTGAACTAGTCAATCCTTCTTCCAGAAAAGTCCCCTAAGTATTTTACTGAGATCAGATTATCACCCAGATTAGTTAGGAAGAAATGACATCAGTACAAGCACTTAACTCTCTTGACACCTTGATGTTCTATGTGCTCTCTCGTATTCCATGACATACAAGTATGCTTTAACTTTCTTCAATGAGAAGAATTATGCCAAAATGAAAACTAAACCTTCTGTTCCAGTTATCCGTCGGGTGGAGCAAACCACCCCAAAATTTAGTGGCTTAAAACAACAACCACTTTTGTTTTATCTCATGATTGTGTGGGCTGGGAATTCAACAGGGCTCAGCTGGGTGACTCTTCTGCTTTCACACAGTGTTAAATGAAGATAGACACTCAGTGAAGCTTAACTGATAGCTGGACTGAGCTGTATGTCCAAGATGGCTTCATCCCTTGTATGACACCTTGGCAGGGATACAGGAAGCTGAGCTCGGTAGGGATTATCTCCTAGATGACCTGGATGAGATCTCTCCAGCATGCCAGCTTCAGGGTGGTTATAATTCTTAGATGCCTCAAGCTCCAAAAGCAAGTGTTCCAGAGAACAAGGAAAAGGCTGCACAGCTTCTCATGACCCCGCCTCAGAAGTCACATCTAGCCCCTTCTGCTGCACTCTATCGATCAATGAGGCCACAAGCCTGCCCACATTCAGTGGGGATCTCTCTGAGATCCCCACTGCTCATGGGAGAATGCCAAAGAATAAGGATTTTTTGTTTTAAAGTCATCATGCCTTCTGTTAGTAGAAAACAAGACAATTTTCTCATTAGCTTAATAACGCGAGACTTTTCTACATGTTTCTTCCAGCCTCCTCATTTCTGTCGCTGGCAACATTGATGTGATGCAAAGCTCTAAGTATTTAATGTTTAAAGCCAAATGTTCAGTTGAGTTCTATTATATTTGCCTGTGTACGAGGTGACAGTCACAGCCCTCAGCAGGACTTGGCTTCATCTGTCTGTCCTTTCTGCCACGCTACAGCTTTGCTGGTGTCTCCACCAGAGGGTGGCAAGAGCAGAGAGAGTGAACTCAAATTTGTCAACGTGTGAAAAAACGTGTCACTCCGTGGCAATTTTGCATAAAGGTGGAAGGGAAAGTGAAACTGAAAGTACAAGTTTTGAGGATTAACTGTGAAACTCAACCACTCATTGCAAAGAACGCCAGTGCTGGTCATTCTTTCCGTTAATCCAAGGCCTTAATTCAAAGACCCTAAAGGCATGCTTTAGTAATCCCCTGCACGACCTTCTTAGATTAAGCCTTTTTCCTGTAAATTCCAGCGAGAATAGCAACAGGGACTGCTTCTCTGCTGTGCAAGGTCCCTCACGTGTGTCTATCGTTGCGCTGAACCATAACAGCACTCTGAGGATGGGACCTGTGATGCCCATTTCACAGCCAAAAACACTGCTGATCCGAGAGAAGGGTCACACACAGAAGGGTCACAGAGCTAAAACGTCGCAGAGCCTCTTCTTCACACTCTTGCCTCCAGGTGTGTTATCTGTCTGTGGACCAGCAGCATTGGCATCGCCTGGGAGTTGGTGAGAAATACAGAGCCTCAGGTCCACAACCAGGCCCACTTTATCAAGAACTGCATTTTAGCGCTATTCGCGATAGCAAAGATATGGAGCCAACCTAGGTGTCCATCAACGGTGGACCGGATAAAGAAAATGCGGTACGTATCCACGGTGGAAGACTACGCAGCCATAAAGAAGAATGAAATCATGTCGTCTGCAGCAGCCTGAAAGCAGCTGGAGAGTATTATTCTAAGAGAATTAACACAAAATAGAAAGCCAAACACAGCATGTTCACACTTACAACTGGGAACTAAACACTGGGTACACATGGACATAAAGATGAGTATAGATACTGGGGACGCCTAAAGGGGAGGGGGAAAAGGGGGGACGGCTGAAAAACAAAATTACCTATTGGATATCAGGTTTACCATTTGGGTGACGGGTTCAATCGATGCCCACATCTCACCATCATACAATATATCCATGTGAAAAACCTGCACATTTATTCCCCAATTAAAAAGGTAGTAATATTTGCAAAAAAGAGCTGCATTTTCACTATTCACAATAGCAAAACCATGGAGCTAACCTAAGTGCCCACCAACATTGACTGGATGAAGAAAATGTGGTGTGTGTGTGTGTGTGTGTGTATATATATATATATATATATATATATAGACTCTAAAGGCATGCTCCAGTAATCCCCTGCACACCTTCCTAGATTAAGCCTTTTTCCTGTAAATTCCAGAGATAATAGCAACATGGACTGCTTCTCTGCTGTGCGAGGTTCCTCACATGTGTCTATCATTGCACTGAACCATAATGGCACTCTGAGGATGTGCTGCTATATATATAACATGTGTGTATATATATATATATACACACACACACACATACACCATAGTGTGCATATACACATATATAATATGTGTATATATATATACACATCATAATATATATATATATACACATACCACGGAATACTATGCAGCTATAAAAAAGAATAAAATCATGTCCTTTGCAGTAACATGGATGGAGCTAGAGGTAGATCATCATCATAAGAGAACTGACTCAGAACCAAAAAACCAAACGCTGCATGTTCTCACTTATATGTGGGGCAAAATGGCCACAAAGATGGAAATAATAGACCCTGGGGACACCAATGGGAGGCGAAGAGGTGTGATAGAAACTACCTATTGGGTACAATGTTCACTATCCCGGGAAGGGGCCACCAGAGTGAGACCCAATCCCTACCACTATACAATATGTCCGTGTGACAAACATGCATGTGTACTCCCTGAATCTAAAATAAAAATGGAAAAAAAGAAGAAAAAAGAAAAAGAGCAGCATTTTAACAAGACCCCTAGGGGATATATGTATTTATATGAAAGTTTTTGAAGCACTGCCCTGTATCTCTGGTCCACAAACATGCCTGCACACTGGAATCTCATGGAGGGCTTTTAAAAATTGATACATGACCATTGTCCATGGAGGACTTTTTTCAAATACTAGTGCCTGAATACCTTTCCTCCCTCCCAGTTCCAGTGTAATTGGTCTGGGGTGCAGCCTGGGCATCAGGAGTTTTCAAATCTCCCCAGGTAGCTAGAACCACCATGCAGCAAAATTTAAGAACCATTGTTTCCCGTAGCTCACTTGGTACTCAGCATATCCCACATCTGGTCTGGTTGTTGATCATCATTTTTATACACGTCCTAGATTCCCTACATGAATATATTTTCTCTATCGGCTTTCCAGGGTGGTTTTGCGCACAAAATATGCACTCACGAAACATCTGCTGCCATTGTTGAAAATGGTGCTTTAATTGGTCTGCGGTGGAGCTCGGGCATCAGAATTTTCGAAAAAGCGCCTCACGTGACTTTATTGTGCAGCCAAGGTTGAGAATCATTGGGTTGGCTCCTACAGCTCCAGCCGATGGTTGCCATGGAGAAATTTGGGTGGAGGAATGCCAAGTGTCCTGATTTTTGAAGAAGAACCTTAAAACTCAGATTTTTATAATGAATGCTGACAACAGATTCAGGGGTTTGAAAAAAAAACAAAACAAAACTGCGTGAGCAAAATAAAGCACATCTGCAGATCATGTGTGCCCGCACATGTGTGAGTAGGTGCTTGTCAAGAGATACGGGACGCTCAGTAGACTTAGGGTGACGCACGTGGGAATCCATGACCCTCTCCAAGTCTGATTATTATAAATACCACCGCTCCTGCTGCCTTGGAAAAAAAGCACACCATCATCATTGCATAACCATCTAGCTTAAAAAAGAGTCACTATATTGTTTCTGTCGATGTACATAATACACAGCCCAAAATAGGGATGGTGAAGCCTCGGAGAATAATAATCTGAGCCACGTGTTGTGTTCTCTGCAATGCCTAGATGTGCCAACACAACCAGGGAGCGTGTGACAAAAAGAGGGGGCAGGAGGTATTTTGAGGTTCTGGGAGGAAAGGTGCCCATAAGAGCGAGGCACTGTGGCATGAATTCTACCCACGGCCTGAGCAGTGATGGAGCCAAACCAAAGATGAAAATCCAAGAAGAAAAGATAGGATGGGAAATAATGGCATACAAGAGAAACACGGGGGCCAGAAGAAAAGCTTTCCATCTGGTTCCTGCACCACCGGTGGCTCTCGGTGTCTAGATTTGTTTGCTGGGGCTAATGCCAGTGAGGGTCTGTAACGACACTGCAGCAGGGTAGCTGAAGCCCAGAGGGCTCAAGCCATGTTGCCACGATGTTCAGAGTGAAATGCGCAGGTGTTGAATTTCCTGGCAACGATAGAGGGCCCCAGATCCATAGGCCCTCATGCTTGCTTGTATCTCCTGGTGATAAGAAATAGTATCAACATCAAAGTAAATAATATAATGATAATGATGAGGATACTTCTACCACCCACATGAATAGCAGTTATCGATTACATAATGCCACGAAGGACCATGTACTTGTGCTGAACGCCTTCCACGCTGGGTCTCATCTATTCAAAACACAATGGCTGCACGGGTTCTTTGGAAAGAGGGGTCAAGATCTTGCTCCCTCCTCTTCAAAACCTGTCAGTGCCTCCTGTTTCACTCACAGCAGGAGGCAAAGTCTCTTCCAAGTCTGGAAAGTTCTAGATCCACCAACTGCCCCCTCCCTGCCCTGCTCACTCTCCCTCTAGCCTCACCTCGGCTCCTCTCTCTCCCTCCCTTCATCCGCGCTAACCCCAAACATGAGGTCTTTGCACTACCTGTCCCCGCGGTGGAAAGAAATTCTCTTCCCCGATCTTCAGAAGCGTCATTCTTGTCACCTTCTCAGTGAGGGATTCTCCTGTCAATCTGTTTAAAATTGTGTCTCCCTAACCCCACGTCCCCATGCCTTCTTTGTTTCTCTCCATAGCACAAATCACCTTCTAATATCCAACACTGTATTAATTGATTTTTTTAAAACTGTCTCTCATCCCCTGGAAGGTCAGCATGATGAAGGCAGAGGTTTCACTTTGATTTTACTTATTGCTGTATCTCTAGTGCCTAGAACAAGGCCAGGCGTGTAGCTGACACTCAGTCAGTATTTTTAGAATGCATTAATGAATGAAGTTAATCCTCATAACAACCATAAAAGATAGGTGCTATCATTATCCTGCTTCAACAGGATTATCCTGCTTCAAAAGAGTGTGAAGTTTAGAGAGGTTACATTTGCCCAAGATCACAGATGAGAAATTGTGAGAGGAGATGTGAACCAAGGACATCAACACGGGGAACATTTGTGACTCAACTTGTTATTTCTATTTTTTATCTTTTTTTGAGTTGGAGTCTCCCTCTGTCGCCCAGGCTGGAGTGCAATGGCTGCTCCCGGCCACCGCAGCCTCGACCTGCTGGGCTCCGGCAATCCTTCCGCCTCAGCCTTCCAAGTTGCTGGAACTACAGGCGCGCGCTACCACACCTGGCTAATTTTTAGATTTATTGTAGAGATGAGGTCTTGCCAAGTTGCCCAGGCGGGTCTCGAACCCACGGGCTCAGGCAATCCACTCGCCTCAGCCTCCCAAGGCGCGGGATTACAGGCTGAGCCACCGAACCCGGCTCAACTTGTTATTTTAACACGTTGGGACTTCCCCAGAAAATGATAAATGTGACAATTAGAATCTAGAAATGGATTTATACTGGGTGCAGTTGGGACTAGGACAGTTCTCGTAGCCGGTGAGAAAATAAAGGGAAAACTTTAGAGTTGACTACTTTTGTTTCCTCCGGTTAGGGTGATTCTTAATATTCAGAGCAGTTGGCACCATTTCTTGGATGATCATTTGTTGAGAAGATGGTTCTTCTGAAGAATTATGGTGATGGGAAATAAATTAAGGTTTAGCCAATTATATTTCCTTGGGGGTAAATAAGTCAAGGGGCAATTTAGATCTTAAGTTGCCTAAGAAATTTCAGCCAATGAGAGCCAATGAGAGACAGCTGCAAGAATTTAAGTCTAAAGACACTGCAGGAAGTTGCCACGGCAGACATGTCCCCGGGACTCTTAAAGCCTTCTGCAGAGATCTCATTAACTCAGTTTTTAATGTTTCAAATAGTCCTTCATCCAAGAATAAATCAGATAGAATTTAATTCATGCCAAACACAGGGTGTCTGAGCTGGCTGATGGTGCCTTAAGCCTTGGGGGCCCTTGGCAAATATTAAGCAATCTACTCAAGCCTGCGCTTTCAGTGGGTCAAAGTGCTTAGCCCATAAAGCATTCATTTGTATGGTGTTTGGCCAAAACAAAAAGCAAAGTTCAAGGCACAGAAGATTAAAACATTTTCTCTAAGCAAACCAAAAAAACCTCCCCAAAACAAAGAACAACAAAAAAATCCCACATATTTTTTTCAAACACCCTTTGAATGTTGTCTGGAGACAAAAGATATATAAGCAGGAAATACCTTTTGGCAACTATGGGGTGAGTTTAATAGACAAGAGTTTTTTTTTTTTTTTTTTGAGTTGGAGTCTCACTCTGTCACCCAGGCTGGAGTGCAGTGGCCGCTCCCGGCCACCGCAGCCGCGACCTGCTGGGCTCCGGCGATCCTTCCGCCTCAGCCTTCCAAGTAGGTGGAATTACAGGTGCGCGTTACCACGCCCGGCTAATTTTTTGATTTATTGTAGAGATGAGGTCTTGCTTGCCCAGGCGGATCTCAAACCTGCGGGCTCAGGCAATCCACTCATCTCAGCCTCCCAAGGCGCGGGATTACAGGCTGAGCCACCGAGCCCGGCTAGACAAGAGTTTTTAATTCCTTCATACAATTTAAAGACAAGAGATAAACTAGTAACTTGACAATTTAAGTTCATTATTTCAAAAGTCATAAATTTTATGATTTCCAGAAAATCATGCATGTGTATTTTGCTAGTGGCAAGTCTGAATTTCCATGCTTAGAACAAAGAAATTAGAAAAATGTGGTAGCATCCTACTCTCTAAAATACACACTTAAAAATGTGTGATTATTTTCCATTTCTTATAAAAGTCCCAAACTGTGTACCCTATTACTAAGGATGAATGGAGTTAGGGGAGTAACGCAAGGTTCAATCTGTGTATCCAAAATAACTGTCTTGAACTGTAAACATGAAAAATTGTACCCTAGGCTTACTGAAACAAAATAGATTCCGAGTTCAATTACGAAGGCTTTGCCACTCTTAATGCAAATGTTTATTTGTTT
>CAUYQG010090798.1:0-31087 GCA_963574415.1 Tarsius wallacei | reverse complement strand
CACGACCGGCTAATTTTTTGATTTATTGTAGAGATGAGGTCTCGCTTGCCCAGGCGGGTCTCGAACCCGCGGGCTCAGGCAATCCACTCACCTCAGCCTCCCAAAGGCGCGGGATTACAGGCTGAGCCACCGAGCCCGGCGTATATTTTCTTTGACTGGATAGTGAGAGGTAGGCAGCTTTCTGTCTTTTCCATTTTGATCCTGCTACCGAGATGCTCAGAACTGAGTTCTAATCCTAACATACATGTTGGGTCTATATATATATATATTTGTCTTCTGTTATATCTTCCATTTAATCTTCTATTTTTCTTTAACAATCACACTTCTATGTCTTTTATTGTTAGTCACCTTACATTTTTTTTGTGAGGTGAATACTTAACTTTTTATACTCTGTTCCTCCCGACAGTTCCTCGGAGGCACTCATTCCTTAAATTATTTGCTTGTCCTTTCCAAGTTGATCTTTCTTTTTTCTCATCTTTAGTATTATTTGGATTTTGTGTATGAGGATTTAGTTCTAGATGATTGCTCAGCAAACTCCTAATTTTAATGGAACCTGAGTCCAATGGTCTCCTGTTTTCTGAACTGCATGAGGGGAGAACATATATATGTGAATTACCTCCCCTAGACTAAAAAGGGCAGAAACTACGCTTTCCATATGTCCCCTATCTCTCAGGGAGCTTCGTGGTTTGGAGTTAACCTCGGTGATCCTGACCTCTGGAACCTAAGACAGCTGGGCCCAAGGGTCTGAGGAAGTTCAAGAGGCACGCAGGTATAGGGCATGTGATCACCTCTGAGCCACTCCCAATGTCTTTTTCCTCCTTCTCCTAACTTCTTCTCAATCCATAGGTTCCTTTCTCTTCTCTCAGCCTTCATTGTGTGTGTGCATATAGGAGTGGGTTGGAATGGGCATGTGCTTTATTGTCAGAGGACTCTATGGAATTTATATGCTATGTGTCCTTGGTGACCAAGTCAGCCTGTCTGACCCTCAGTTTCCTAATCCATAAAATGGGAATAATAGCACGGGGTGGCTGGAGGAAGCAGATGTGTTAGCACTTATGAAAGGTCTAGAATCCTGCTTGAGCGTTGTTGGTGGAATAGAATTTTCATGCCTGGGCTCCACCACCCCTTTCACTGTCTTGTCCCCCATCCCATTCTTACTGAATCAGTTCCAGCACTCGCCTCTTCATGGCTCGGACCAGGTCCTGCTGCCCTCTAAGCTCCTCCTGGTACATGGTGTCCCGCCTCTCAGCCTCCTGTTGCTTCTGCTCCAGCTGTGCCTGAAGCTGGGTTCTCTCTTCCTGACACCTGAAGGAAGACCAAGCTCTGATGGGAGAAGTTCAGCATTTGTGACTGAAAGGCTGGGCCTCTGCTGAGCCTTGGCTGGATCTCTGCTGGATGGGAGCCCATGGGGGAAGTGGGTGGGGCCCTGCCACTGAAGTCCATACACACACACACACACACACACACACACACACACATAAATACACCACACACACATGCAACACATAACACAATAGACACAACACCCAGTACAACACATTCATACAACACACAGTGCGCACATACAACACAACACCCTTACACAACATAACACATACAATGCACATACACAATACAACACACAAGACAATTGATGCATACAGTACGATACACACAACACACATGACACAACACACAACACATACAATGTGACACGTAACACAACACACAATATAACACATATATACAACATAACACACAAGACAACATGCAAACAAAGCATACGTGTGTGCACACACAATGTACACACACACACCAAGCTGAACACTGTGTGTGGTCTGACTCCCCTCCAGCCATTTAGAGAAATGAAAGCAGGGCCTAGTCTTGAGTGCTCCTTGAGAGGGGACCAGTCAACATCTCCTCTCCCACTGTGTTTTTTTAAACATTTCCATTTTAAACATAATTTTCTGGAAAGGTATGTTCACAATTGTCCAGCTGGAAACAATTGTGTGTGGAGGGAGAACAGAGGAAGATCTGGGGTAGTTTTTTGCTTTAAAATATTTTTAAAAGTTACATTACATTGTTTTCAATGAAAAAAAGTAATATTAAACATACGGCTTTCATAAATTTCTGTTTGGCCTTGGAAACTCTTTAGCTCTATACTTGTCTGTTCTTTCGATCTTCAGTGGTTTTCTAGAAGGTTCCAAAAAGTCTACTGGACTGGAAAGAAAAAGGTCCTGGTCCCAGGTCCCAGCTTCTTATCCCATGGCTAGTTGGAAGTGCCTTGCAATGTTGGGTGGGCTTGTGGGGGTCCCTGCACTCAGGATGTGTGTGTGCTTGCGTGCTCTGGGACTTGGGCATGTTGGAAGGGAAGAGACTTGCGAGAGGCTTGATGATGAACCAAACTATTAATTTTGCGTGGCCATATAGCGTGCTGCAGGGAAGAAAGCTGGGTGGGCCATGACATCAAACTGACAATAGACAGCCACTGACATTCCAAAAAGGCCAGTCACTGCAGCCTTGAGAGTGTTCTGGTGCTCACGCATGGATCAGAGCCATGTTTTGACTTTTAATGAACGTTCTGGTCTTTAGCTTCCTCATTTTTTGCTCTTGACTTTAATTTTCCTGAGCCAGTTTACTCATTCAGTGATCCCAGTTCTTTATGTGACCACTGTGGGGTGTGTGTGTGTGTGTCTATGGGATGAGAGGTAGCATTTATTTAGCACCTACTGTGTGTCAGTGCTCATTAGATGTCAGGAGTAGAGCAGTGCCTCCAACTTCTGTGGACCTTGTAGCATGGGGCAGGGGTCAAAACAAGTGATAGACCAGTCAAATAATTAAACTAAGTACTATGACAGAGATAAATGAGGGGCTGAGACAGAGACCAGAGAGGGTGATCAGGGGAGGCTTCAGGGGAGGCATCAGGGAAGGTGACCTGGAAGCCAACCTAGAAGATGGGAAGTCAACCACGTAGGGCCAGACATGGGGACATGCAAAGGTCTGCAAGTTGGAAAGAGTTGGGCTTGTTTGAGGAACTGAAAGGAGACTAATGAATCTAGTCCATAAGGCCAGAAGGGGCCATGAGGGACAGGGGAAGATAGGAGGAAGGTGGTATGGGCAAGGCCTAATCTGTCCCCAGGGGCCCCAGAGGCGTAGACTTCAACCTCAGTGCAATAAATAGGAAGTCACTGAAGTATTTTAAGCAGGGGGTGACAGACACTTAGTGTGGGAGGGGACATGAAAGGAATCAGTTTATTGAGCACCTCCTACATGCCAGGCACTGAGCTTAGGGTTTTATAGCCTTGTTCATTTAGTTTCTACAATGTTAGGAGACAGGTAATACGAGCCTCATTTCACAAGAGAGAAAAGCAGAGGTTAGGAGAGGGAGTGACATTTGCTCGGGGTTACACAGCTTGATAAGTGGAGGGAGCAGAAATCTGGACACAGTACCTAGGGGGCAGCAGGTGGGAGGGAAGGATTTTTCCCGGCAGGCCTCAAAGGAGCTCTGTGCTGCTGTCCGTGGGAGAGGGGAGACGTGATGCTGCCTAATTCCCCATCCTGAGGACAACTTTGGCTTACATCTGCCTTCATCTCCTTTGCTTCCATGTCTTCCTCAGAGAACAGAGGACACCCACCTGGAGAGATGCCTGCACAGAGTGTCTGAGCAAATCAGGGAACTGAGGCCCAGAGGGGGAGGCCACTGTCCCGTGGCACATGGCCAGAGAGCTGTGACGTGGGTATTGGAGGCCCCACATTTCAGTCCATTTCCCAGCCCCGCGGGCCTGTACTTGGGCTTGCCACCTGCAGAGTCTGCTGCCCTTCACCTCTGCCTCCTGCCAGGCTCTGCGTAGGGACTTTCACTTGTCCACCCTCAGTCTGTTCTTCACACTACAGCGTGAGTGAGCCCTTCCACACCAAAGTCAGACCTAGATCCAAATGCTGCTCCAGCCTCCTATAGGAGGGAGAATTCCAGAGCCCCACTCAGCCTTCAAGATGGCTGACTTGGCTCTCTGACCTTCTCTCATCTGCTCACCTACACCTGGAACGGCCATCTTGTCTGTCCTAAGCACACGTGTTCTGGACCTTTCTGTCTGCCACATGGTTGTGCCTTCTGCTCGAATGTCACCTCCTCAGGGGGCTTCCTGGACCCCAAGTCTGAACAACTGTGCTGTCTTCTCTTTCTTTGTCCCCTTCCCTGGCTTGGTTTCTCTCCATAGCATCTATCACTACCAGACACTGTGTTTCTATTGTTTATCTATCATCTGTCTCCCAGGTCTTCTAGAACAGACCTGCTTTGTTCACTGTTGTACCCTCCCCCCAGGGCGCTTTGCTGTGGTGAGGTACCTGTCATCAGCTTGATGCCCATGGGCCTTTCTCCAGGAATGAGCTTTGTTCTCTGCTCCCTGGGTCCCAGGAGTCGGGGCCACATTCTTGTCCCAGTCTCAGGAGCTGCTGTTCCTCATTATCTTCGCTCTGATGACTCCTGATCTCCACACCCAACTTCTTGCCCACTAGGATGTCTAACAGGTGCCCCAAACTTCATGTGTTCAAAGCAAAGCTCTGAACTGTTCCCACAGACCTGTCCCTTTGACAACTGCCTCACCTCCGTTTAGGGTGACTCCAGCTTTTCAGCTGATCAGGTTGAAAAACTCAGAGTAATTCTTGACTTAGGACACATTCTCCCTGTCTAGACATGTTTTTGACTTGTCTTTCTCTCAGGCCCCACATCTGATTCCTCAGGAGGGCAGGAATTGTGTATGTTCTGTCCAGGAGAGCATTTTCTGTACCTAGAATAGGTCTGGCCCAGAGTAGACGTAGTGTTTGTAGAATGACTGAATGATGGATGACAGGTAGAAGGAGGAGTGATCTGTGAGACAGGGCCCCCAGTGTAGGGAGCAGCCAGGGCCAGGTCATCTCCCTGCAGCCTCCAGCTGCTCCCACCAGCCTGTCTTGACCCACAGAAGGCTCTTGAGTGGGCAAGGCCCCCATGGTCATTCAGGGCTTGGATCATCGCATAGGTGGGCTCAGCTGAGTGTGCACTGGGAGGAGCCTTGGGCCCTTTTAGGTTGGATTCTGGGCTCCTGGGCCTCTCTCATCCTGTGCTGCAGACAGTCAGCTAACTTTCCAGTGATTCAGGCTGAATCACAGCTACTCAGGGTCTGCTGGGATCGGACTGGTGCCTCCTGGGCCAGGGGCAGGTGTCAGCCATGTGGGAGGAGAGATAGGGACAGTAGGGCCGACTGGGGCACCCAGAGACCAGGGGAGAGAGACACAAAGAGGCTGAGTCAGGTCAAAGGAGGTCTCCGTATGGAGGAGGTGTGTTTTTTTGAGTTGGAGTCTCACTCTGTCACCCAGACTGGAGTGCAGTGTCATGCTCATGGCCTCAACTCCCTGGGTTCAGGCGATCCTTCAGCCTCAGCCTTCCTAGTAGCTGGAACTACAGGCGTGCACCACCACGCCCAGTTAATTTTTTTAAAAAAATTTATTGTAGAGACGAGGTCTCACAAAGTTGCCCAGGTTAGTCTTGAACCCCTGGGCTCAGGCAATCCTTTCACTTCTGCCTCTCAAAGTGCTAGAATTACAGGCGTGAGCCACAGTGCCCGGCTGGAGGAGGTATGTTAAAAAATGGATTATGAAAGAGAAACAGACTTGACAGATTGAGGGGGAAAGGCGGAGACAGACAGCACGTTTGCATCCCTGACGTCAACATGATGATGGAAGATAAACATTGAGGGAGAGACAGACAGACTGAAGTACAGGCACTGGAAACATTGCCCGAGGGGTGGTGTCTGAACCCAGAGGTTCTAGAGTCAGCCGCAGGGTTTGAATCTGAGCTCCATGGCTTCTTAGCTGATGCTAGGTGAATTGTGTAGCATCTTTGAGCCTCAATTTCCTCATCTATAAGGGGATTTATTGTAGAACCTGTTTTACAAGGTTATTGCACAGAAACACCTACAACAGTGCCTGGAATGCAAGTAAGTACTCAGTAAGTGGTAGCTAAGGTTATGATCATCAGGAGGGCAAAGATTGGGTAACAGGGAACAAGCAAATGAGAGACAAACAGACCGAGTGAAAGGGGGACAACAGAAATGTAAGGAGGGGCATTGGGAGGTGGGTAGAAAGGCAGAATTTTTTTGTGTGTGTGTTGGAGTCTTACTCTGTCGCCCAGGCTGGAGTGTAGTGGCACACTCATGGCCACCGCAACCTCGACCTGCTGGGCTCAGGTGCTCCTTTTGCCTCAGCCTTCCAAGTAACTGAAACTACAGGCATGTGCCACCACGCCCGGTTAATTTTTTGATTTACTGTACAGATGAGGTCTTGCCAAGTTGCTCAGGTTGGTCTCGAACCCATGGGCTCAAGCAATCCTCTCACCTCAACCTCCCAAAGTGCTGGGATTATAGGCGTGAGCCACCGCGCCCGGCCTAGAATGCTGTTTAACAAAAAAGAAGAGGGCCCAGAGACGACAGCAGAGGGAGACAGGGGTGAGTATGGGAGGGCAGGAGGCGGGATTCTCTCCTCCTTACTCTGGGAGGCCAGTGAAGGAGGGGCTAACCAGGAAAGGGTGGGAGGAGTACCTGTGCCCTGCTTGCCTCAGGGGCCCAAAGTGTGCCCAGTATGGGGCCTGGCACACAGAGGTGCTCAAAGGACCTTGGCTTGACCTTGATTGAGAGGAGTCAGGGAGCACCTCAGGGCGCCCCCTGCTGGCAGGTGCCAAGGTACCTGCTGAGCTGTTTCCGAAGATCCTGCAGCTCCCCCTCCTGCTCTCTCAGCATCTGCTCCTGGCGCTGGGCCTGCTCCTCGACCTTCTGGTGCTGAAGACTCAGGCTCTGGAGGTGGGGGCGGGGGAAGGGTGGAAGGAGAGAAAAGAGGGAGGCTGAGGGAGGAGGGCAGAGGTCCCAGCCCTTGGGCTGACCTGACCAACACCCTTGTGAGACCTCAGGCCTTGCCCTGGGGTGGAGGGCAAGGCTGGGACAGCGCCAGGGCTGGGATGCCTGGCTCTGTCCTAGGCCCTGCTCCTGGTTGAGTCTGGGGCCACCGTTTCTTCCTTCCCTGAAAGAGGGAAGCAGCAAAGCTGGAACCTGGACGATGGGCTAGGGAGGCAGCTGAAGGCAGGTTGGTAGTAATCCTGGGGGACCCCCAAGAGAAGGTGCTGTGACAGGAAGAACCAGGTGGGGTCTGCCACAGGGGAACATAGATTTTGGCAGAGACCTGCCAGAATGAGGGATTGGACTGGAGAACAAGTGGCTCCCCCAAGAACTGTTAAGAATATGTGGCTTTCAGAAGGCATCCCCAATAATAATCCCAAGAGGGCCAATACAAGTTCATCTGTGGGCTGGGATGGCCGTAGGCGACCACTGGAGACCCCCATCTGAGGTCCAGGTAGAGGAGAGAAGAGACAGGTGTGGAGTTCAACCGCTCTCACCTCCACCTCAGCCCGCAGGGCCACTTCGGCTTGCTCCTTACTCCTGGCCACACTGGTCACCCCTGTCTGTTCTTGCTTCTTCTCTGTGGTGGAGCCCTCCTTTGTTCCCAGACCCTGAGGGACCAAGAACTCCCCCAGAATGAGAGGACTCTCCCACTCCTGCCTGCTCCCTGGTGATGCTGCCTCTATTGTTTGTGTGGGGCTGGGGTCCAGCAGCCTGTGGACACGACCCCACTCTGCTTCCCCTTCAGGAATTTTCTCTGTGGTTCTCTGACTCTCTACCCCCAACAGAACACCTCTGCCCTCAGCCTCCACCCCTACCTCCTCCTCCTGAGCCCTCACGGCCCCCTCCCTCTGTCCCTGGGTGCTGGGTGTTGAGTTCTCCAGGAAGATCCCAGTCCATGGGGCTTCCTCTTCCTGGTCCAGCTGAGGCTCCTCCCCCTCTGGTTCCCACATGTTCTGGGAGGACCTGAGGCTCCTGAAATTGCTTTTCTTCTTTCCCAAAATGGGGGGAAGATGTTTGTGTTGCTGGGATCCTGGCGGTCCAGCCAATCGGTGTCCCTTGGGTGCATCTTGTGGGGAGCTGGCTTGACTGGCATGTGACTCCTCCAGCCAGACTCCTTTGGGGTCTCCGTATGTGACTGGGATCTGCAAAGAAGCCCCCAAATTTGTCACCCTCTCAGTACCAATTCCCTGACCCGATGCATGGGAGAGGTCACAGCCGTGATCCAACAGGCTTGCTAATTCCCAGACCTTCTCACCGGAGATGTTGACTTATCCCCAGAAATCTGATTTTTAGCAAGACCCGAGGTAATCCGAGACCCAGGCTTGATCTGGTGAGGGTCAGCGTGACCCAATGTCCTTGCCTCACCTGTCCCCAGCCCACATCCTCCTCCCTCTTGCTCCTGGGTCTTCTCCATTGATCTGGTTCCCTGAGTTCCTCCCTCTCCTCTCCTTGAATCCTTCTTCCTGAAAGTGACTTTGAGTTTCAGTTTTTTGAATCTGCAAAATGGGATACTAATACCTGGTTTTAGGGCTGAGATGAAAGCTCAAATCGACCGACACATAGCTATAAGTGACCTGGTGCTCCCATGTCCCTCCGTTCGCATCAGTGTCACTACCCTCAACATGTATTGTCATGTGCTCCTTTAAGGTCTGTCTCCCTGACGAGACCTTGAGCTCCTTTAGGCCACAGTCCTCACAGTGTCTGCACCTGGCACCTGGAAGCCGGCGGGGTGCAAAATGTGCTTTTGGAATGGCTATGAAAAGGAGGACGATGACCACAAGCTGCCATGTAGTGAGCACGTGGCCAGGAGCCTTTGTCTATGCCACACATGCATGGTTTCACTTCCTCCTCACCACCACTCTGTCAGGCTGGATATGTAATGTGTCCAAGGACCAATGTGAGCAAGGGCGGAGCTGGATTCAGTCAGGCAATCTGGCTCTGTAGTCCCTCCTTGAACTAAGCTAGACGTTTGCCAATTGTTCTATGTAGGGCACTCAGTAGAGGTCACTTCTCTCATGGGTGTCCTGCAAGTGTCTAGTGATCTTCCAGTACCTACTCTTTTCCAGGGCCCCCCGGTGCTGGTGTTCCCTTTCTTTCCCAGATGTCCTTCCACACTACAAAGAGGAGCCCTCTTCTACTCTGTGGTTCCTTGGTCCCCTGGCCCCCACACTGGCCTCCCTCTATTGCAAGCCCAGTGATTGCTCAGCTGGGGGTGCCAGCAAGATGGGAAGAGGCAACTCAGAGTGCAAGTGGGGCAGAGGCACCTCCTTTGGGGTGTCTTTGTTTTTTCTGAGTCTCCTTCCCTGGGTCCGGCTAGGTTTGAAACAGCGTGACCTGGAAGAGAAAGAGGCAGGGGTACCCTGGGACTCTCCTTGGCATGGACCTGGTCCTCAGATGGAAGGTGTCCCATCTTTCCACCCACCCCTTTACCCCACCACCCTTCCCGCCTTCTGCCCACCAACACTCATGCATCCCACCCTCCATTCTTGCATTTCCTTCTTATTTTTTTTTGAGTTGGATTCTCACTCTGTTGTCCAGGCTGGAGTGCAGTGGCACACACATGGCCACCCCAGCGTCAACTCTCTGGGCTCTGGTGATCCTTTTGCCTCAGCCTCGCAAGTAGCCAGAATTACAGGTGCATGCTTCCACACCTGGTTGATTTTTGATTTATTGTAGAAACAGAGTCTCGTCAAGTTGCCTGGGCTGTTCTCAAACTCGTGGGCTCAAGCAATCTACTTGCCTTGGCCTCCCAAAGTGCTGGGATTACAGGTTGAGCCACCAAGCCCGGCCCATTTTTGCATTTCTACCCTCCAATCATCCACACGCCACATCTTAACACATCACATTCATTCATCTTCCAGCCCCCACTCCAACCATCCAACCAATCTTTAGTGAGCAAGTGTTCTAGGCAGCATCATGGGATAGCATGTGATAGCACTGGGAAAACTGAAGGCTAGGAGGATCCAGGATCAAGGAGCAAGAAAGAAGGTAGAGATGGATGCGGCTGGAGGCTGAGGGCTTAGGGCTTGCCTGGGACATGTGGTGGTCATGGGAGAAGGCGTTCCCTCCTGGCTACACCCGCTTACTCAGAGAACATGGGCCAGGCCCCATCCAGGTCTGGCCATTGCAGGTCCAAGTTGAAGGTCACCCCATTGAGAGTATAGAGAGAGTCCAAGATGTCTTCTTGGAGTTCTGGGCACAACAGAGGGCTCCAGGGTCCATACCATTCCCTGTGTGAAAAGGGATCAGCACCCTTGACATTTGACCCCAGCGCTAAGGTCACCACTATCCTAGAGAATCAGCCTCCACTGCATACCATAATGGGGCGGATCCCCAGGCAGGGTTGTGGCCCTATGGGAGCAGAAGGGCCACGTTCCCTGATGCTGCCAGAACTTCTGGGTTTCACCTCCCTCTGCCCTTTCTCCCTTGATTTTTCCTTCATGACTCTCATTTAATTGTCCTTGATATTAGACCATCCATCCATCAGGTGGTAAAGGCGGCCCTCTCATGCAGTAGGGAAAGTGGGCTCAATGGGATCTGTAGGAGGATGTCCAGCTCCCCACCTGGTGAGCTCCGGGTCCAGAAGGCAGAGTTGCAGAGACTCGGCCAGCTGTCCGTGGGCTAGGCAGAAGCGGATGAAGGCCCGGCCTTTCCCCAGAGGGGTCTTCAACTGCAGAGTGCACAATGGACAGAATGGGAGGTGGTATTAGGACAGAGGAAAGATGGGAACTGAGGAGAAAGGGTGTATTGGGGATCACGAGAGGCGAGGACCAGATGAGGGGGTCTATGGTCAAGGGAGCCAGGATGGGGAGAAAGGGGCCTGTGGCAGGTGAGTGTCTCCCCTTGCCAGCCATTCTTGTTAGGGGCTTGGTGGCCGGGCCCCATCGTGACCAAAGGCCCACCACCTGGCCCTGGATACCTTGTCTAGGGAATGGACGAAGCAGGATGGCTGCATGTCCCCCCGCTGCCTCGGCAGGGCAGTGCAGAGAAAGTTCCAGTAATCCTTCCGAGGCCCCAGGAAGCTCTTCTGCTCTTTCTGGTCAAACTAGGACCAAAATGAGGGAAAGAAAATTGTAGAAAGTCTTCCTCCTGGAACCTACCCTGCATTCCAGCCTGCTGAGGGGCACATGGTAGAGGAAGGAGCTCCAGCAGACAGACCTGGCGTCAGATCCTGGCTGGGTCCTTACTGGCTGTGTGCCCAGGAGCCCCACAGAGCCCCACAGAGCCAGTTGCTGAACCTCTCTGATTCTCAGTGTTCCCCTTCATTCATCAGAAGCACTCACTGAGCCCTTACTGTTTTCCAGAACCCCTAACCCTGAGGACACAGCAATGAATAAACAGACCTCATGGAGCCTCCAACTTGGGAGGGGAATTAGACATGGAACAGACTAGATAAGGAAAACATAGAGTATGTCAGATAGTGATAACTGCTAGGGAGGAAAAATGAAGCAGAGAAGGAGAAGAGAAAATGTGGCATGTGTATATGTGTTGAAAATTTAGATTATTGTGGCCAGAAAACGTCTTCCAACTTGAAGAAAATGAGAACATGTGCCATGTACATTTCTGGGGGAAGAGCCTTCCAGGCAGAGGGAAGGGCAAGTGCAAAGACCCTGAGGCGGGGGCGTGCCTAGTGTGCTCTAGGAAGATCAAGGAGGAAATGGTAGCTGGAGTGCAGCAGGTGAGCAGCAGACCAGCATGGGACAAAGGCAGAGAAGGAGGAAGGAGTGTGTGTGTGTGGTGTGTGTGGGTGGAGAAAGTCATCAAACAACCCAGAGGATGAGAGTGAGAACAGTAAGTAAACGGGGTAGAGGAGGGTGCATAAAGAGAGTGAGGACTGATATGTTACAAAACAGCTAGTGCCAGTCACAACTGAAGCTCTAACTTGCTTCAAGAAAGGTCAGTCCTAGGACATCTGTGCCTCTGAAGCTTTAGTCTTCAGAGCAGGGTGGCTCCCTCAAACCTCATCCCGCCCACCCCAGCTGTGTCGCACCCTACTTCCCAGGCTGCAGTGACAGCCTCCATAAGTGGGGTTAACATGTCAGGAAGGAGAGGAGGATGAGACAGTGTGTCATAACAGAGGGGACGAGGACTCTTCTGGGTTTGGACCTGGGGAGAGGCTGGGGGAGAGGATAGGAGGGTCCCACCTGTAGCAGCAGCTCCAGGCAACCACAGAGTCTGTGCAGTTCGGCACTGGCATCTGTCACTGGCCCCTGCCCATCCCCATAGCCCTGGAGGATGGCAGAAACAGCAGCTGTAGGGATAGTGGATGTCAAACGTCAGGCAGTGAGGCCTCTGGGGAAAAGACTCCAAGACTCAGTCCAAGAAAGTCTCTCGAGACACACTTACCTTTCAGATCCTCAGTGACTTTGAGCATGGCCCCCTCTTCTGCCATGGGTACTTGGAAACGATGTGATTCCTTGTGAATTGGAAGGTCAGTCCAGGAAGCACCCTCTGGGCTCAGAGGTCCAACTATCTCCTTATACAAAGGAGGAATCAGAGCCTAAAGAGGGAACGTGACTTCTCTAGGGTCACGCAGTGAGTTACCCAGTGGGATGAAAATCCCAGCTCTATCTTGTAGGCCAGCATGTGAAGATGATGGTATGGCCGCCACTGACTGAGCAGGCCCTGGGTGCCAGGCACTGTGCTAACTGCTTGATATCTTCTCTCATTCAATCCTCCCCCCGGGGAGGTTATTAACTCCATTTTAGACCAGGAGAAACTGGGGCATAGAGAGGGTAAGTGTTACTCAAAGTCAAAGCCTTCCAGAATTTGAACTCAGGCCTGTGTGCCAACAGGGCTCTTGTTCTGGTTGCTGACTTGATGTGAGCCACCCTGTGAGGGCTCATGCCATGTGGACACTAGGCAAGGAATGTCACCTCCCTTCCCCACGGAGAGCTCTCTGCCTCACCCAAGTAGTCATCCTTCTCGAGACACCCATTCACCCTTTCCTGATTCCCAACTGAGTGGAAAATGTGTGTTATTTGAGGACAGGGTTGCAGAAGTAATGTGAGGAACCAGAGCTGGGACTGAGGCCTATGCTGGGTGTGTGTAGGGAGCAGAGCACCTGGTTCTAATCCTGCCACTCTCTACCAGGGGAATCTCAGCCTGTTCTTCTCCCATCAGGTCCTGGGACCCAGAGAGAGACACTGGGGCACTGAGGGTTGATGGACTAGTTCTCATTTCCTGGAGTCAAGATTGGGCATGGGTGGAACACCCAGGTGTCCTGCCTCCCAGGCTGTGGTAGCTGGGGTTTGGTTTGGGGGTGTCTGTGATGCAGCAGTGCAACAGCGTGGAGGGGAAGGGAGAAGGACGTGAAGGTAAATGGGGGGGGCTGGGTGGAGGATGGGGTGCTGGGAGGAGAGGGAAGGGAGTCCAGAGGCCTGGGTGTCCACCCTGTCCTGGCTACTCACTGACTGTGTGACCTGGGGTAAGTCACTCACCCTCCTTGAGCCTCTGTGTCCCCATCTGTAGACCAAAGGGGTTGGACTGATGGTCTCTGCGGCCCCTTCCAGCCCTGATCCTCCAGGAAATTCACCAACTGCTGAAAGTGTCCCCTCCCCTCCCTCACCCCTGGTTCCTGGTGTCAATCCCCTTTCCCAGCCCCTACCCCCTCCTAAGACCCAGGGCTCACCCTACTACTCACGTTGGGGGTGGCTGGCTGGGGCATGGAGAACGGGCTCTGCAGCCTGAGTTCGTCCCTAGTGGCTGCGGGCCCTGCACATCCTCTCCCAGGGTTTGCTGCCTAGGAAGTGACTCAGGCTCAGCTCAGCATCCTGGAGGGGGAACCTGGTTCTGAGAGGGAGGAGGAAAAGACACCAAAAGGGGAAGTGGCAGGAGAAGGAGCCAGGGCACTGGGCCAGAATGGTGAGATGGGAGAGGATTCCCTCAGGTAGACCTGGCTGAGGTCCCTTATGGACTAAATGCAAACGCACCTTTAGTGGTCACAGATTCTCTGTTCATCTCTTGCTGTTGCTTTTCTTCCTTGTTGCCACCAGGTGGCAGAAGGAGGCTGTGGAGCTGGTCCACCCGACACTCTGGAGGTTGTCACTTCACTGTCACCTGGTCGGAGTGTGGGACAGTTGGAGCTGGCCAGGACAAGGGTCCTACCAAGTGTCTCCTTCCTTCTCTCTACCTCAGTCCCATGGGTGCTAGCCCTTCTCCCAGTCCTGGTTCCCATTCCCAGAAGGATGATGGTGAAATCCCCAGTGAGATGCTGTGTCCAGCCCTGGGCCAGGAGGGTTGCTCAGCGGGGCTAGGGCCCTCCCATCCTGCCTATGCTCTATCTCCTTGAAGCTGGCATCTCTCCATTCTGGGTCCTCATTTCTCTAGGCTGGACTTGTCTAGGAGTCATATTGGGGCAGAAAATAGAGGAGCAGGGACCTGGGAAGATGACTGTTTTCACCAACTCCAGGAACCACATGTCAACACAGGCACAAGAGTTGCCCAATCCCATCTGCCCTCTGCCCTGTCCACCTGGGGTCTCAATGTTCCATGTCACGTCTCTGTTTCTCATTCCTGTCTCTTCCTCATCATCTCCCCTTCTCTGTTCCATGCCTCTGTTCCTGCAGCACCCAGATCTCCTTCTTGCCCTTCCAACTCAGCCTGTCTGCACCCAGGCCCTCTTCCCAAGTCTCCTGCCTTTTTCTCCCAGTTATCCCATCATAAGCCAGCCACTCACCAGGCCCCGCATTTCCTGCTTCTGGCCCTGTGGGCCTAGAAGGCACCAATCCAGGCCAGGGAGGGCCAGGGAAGTCCTCGTTTCCCTCATGAGGTTCCTGACACTTTGGGCCCAGTGCTGGAGCTTGGGGATTCTGCTCATGTGAAGAGGAGGGCAGTTAGTGTATTGGGGACTCTGGAGCAGGTGGGGGGGGCGCCTCAGTCTGGAGCTGGTGGCTGGCAGAGCCCAGACCACCTGAGACAGGTGAGGAGCCAGGACAGTGCTGGTCAGTCCTTGGGAGGTGCAACAAGGCAGACTGCCCAGGTAAAGGGGTAGCCAGTAGGTGGAGGGCTCACCTGGATCTCCTGTGCCCTTGGGAGGAGGGTGGTGTGGGACCTGACCCCTAGGAGGACAAATAGTTCAGATGAAGGTTAGGAGCCGCCCTAGAGGGGGCAGGACTGGAATGCTGTGGTAAGGCAGGGAAAGGGTTAATTTCCTCTGAGCTGGTCTGTGGGGCAGCTGTGGTTGTGTCCTTTGACTAGGGCTCTGGAGTCAGAAGAGAGGGGGCCTTCTGAGCCAGGAGGGCCTCACCAGACCAAGGACTACCCCAGGACAGTGGGGACAGCTGGCTCCTCACCCCTCATTCTGTGTGTGTGGGAAACTGACCCAGGTGAGGCTGGGCCTGAGCTGGGAGCAGGATGTCTGGGTGTGGCGTGTGTGTCGGGGAACCACCAGGCCTGGGGTAGGTGTGGGTGCTGGATTTCCCCCAGGGAGAGGAGGAGGAGGAGGTGCTGGGGTCACCAGGGACAGGATATCCCCTCTCTTGGTTTCTTGCATGATCCCACCCACCTTCTTGTTGGGGCTGGAAGGTGGCAGCCTCCTGACACTTGTTTGTTGCATTGTTTTGGGTTCTGTGGGTGTCCTACTTCCTCCACCTGCGGCACAGAGATAGGGTGACGCAAAGAGACCCTGTGGTCCCATCCCAGCCCCCTGCTCAGGGGCAGCCAGTGATGTCAGGTAAGCCTGTGTGTGTGTGTATGTATGTGCAGTGTGTGCCCAAGTGAGTCCCCTGTCCACTTATCTGGATGTCCCCAGGGCACAGACAAGGGCATACTTGTGGCCTTGGTGCACAGTGCCAGGCAGAGGACTGGGCACTGTAAACGGAACACTCCACCTTCACAAGCTCTAGCACTAGCTGTCACCCCAGGACCCATCATGGGGAGGGCCAGGCCTGTTGGGGTGTGGGTGTTGCCTGAGCCCTGACATGGCTGGTGTCCTCAGTGTTATTCAGATGGAGGCCTGAGCCTCACTTAGGGCCATGGGGAGATGGGGATGAGGCCTGGGGGTATGGATTGGGCACCCAGACGAATGCTTTGGGGTTCCTGCAAATGGCCAGAGGGTCCAGGGAATGGGGGTAACATGGCAGAACTCCCAGACTATGGGCCCCTAGGGGTCATCAGGACGCCTCCTGCCTCTGAGTCTCATGAACTCACCTCTGTCCTCGAAGGGGTCAAGGGAAGTAAGATCACAGTGTCCATTCCTGATCTGTTCCTATGTCATATCCTTCAATCTGGGAGTCTGAAGTTGGTTCCTGTATTTTGGGGTTGGTGCAGAGCACCCTGGCAGGGACACCTAGACTTTTGCTGAGAGCTCCTATCCCAAGGCTGGTAGAGCTCCAGGTGGGGCATTGGGATCATCTAGACCATCTTGCTCTCTGATCTCATTCTGGTCTGTGAGCTCAGGTCTCTTGGTGGATCTCCTGGGCTCCCTACTGTGCCTTGCCTCCTCACCCCACTCACCAGTTTTGACATGGGGGTGGGGTGCCTGATGGGCCATGTGAGGGTGGGCAGCGACAGAGACAGGCTGCTGGGCCTGAAATGGAGGAAGGAACCGGAGCCCTGGAAGTGGATGACCAAGGGGAGAAGGAGGGGAAGGATGTGTGCCAGTGTAGTGTGTGACCGCAGCAGGGACACGGATGGGGACGAGTGTCTGTCTGCATTCAGATGAGTTGGTTTCTGAGCAGACTCTTGAGAGAGCCTGGAGCTTGCCCGTGACTCATTCCCTGCTCTTTCTGCAGGGATCAAACTTTAGCCAGACTGTGAGTGGGCTCTGCTCCAGGGAGTGATGCTGTTGTGGGTGACTGTTCCTCCTACTCTCCCAGCCCCCATTCACAGGGCTGCTGTCAGGGCACCTCAGCGACCAAGGAGACAGCAGCCTGTGACCATCAACTGGGCCCTCCCTAGAGGAAGTGTGACATCCATGTTCTTGGTGTGGGTACATATCTTCTGGGCATCATCCCTCAGAAGACAGGGCTCAGCAGTTGCCCAGCATCTGGGCTGCCAGCCAGGTCACTCTTACTGACAGTCCTGCTGCAGACATACTCCCATTCCTGCCCCAGGCCCTTCCACAGGCCCAACTTCTGTCCTTAAGCCACAAGTGGGCTCCTGTTTCCTGTGTCTACTCCCAGCCTGGCTGTTATCCCCTCCCCTCAGGGCAGCCCTCTCCTGCCCAGGCCTTATTCCCCTCTTCCCCTGCCATGCTGCCCACTCGTCCTCCTAAGCCGTCCTCCTAAGTCCTAGTGTTCTCCTTTCTCTGTGGGGCTGCCTTGTCCCCCCATCCCCTATTGCCTACACCTCTCTCTTCTCTTGGCCTGAATTTGGGTCTGCTCCTCCACTAGGCTTTGAGCAGGGTGCCCGCCTTGGTTCCCAAGCCTCTGAGCCCAGCCTTGGGTTTAGATCCTCCAGCTGTGGGGACTGCCCATCCCAAGTAGCCTCTCCTGGTCCCATGACTGTCCTGCACTCGAAAATTTTCTTTAGTCCCACATGTCAGCCTCAGGAAAAAGAGGGTGGGGTTGGCATCCCTCCTGAGCCTTACCATCAAACGTTCTCCAACCTGGGCACCAAGGGGCTTGGCGGGCATCTTCAGGTACCAGCCTCACCTCTGTGCTCTCTGCGGTGTCCTAAGACAAGTATGTGCTTGTTGTTGGTGGCAGGAGCAGAAGGGAGGAGACCCCAGGCTGCCACCTCCCCTCCCAAGCCAGCCCTGGGGTAACTCTTCTGGGCTCTGCTTCTGTCAGCCCAGAGTCTCACTGAGGTTAGAACTTCTCTGGGGAGCAGGTCCTGCATTCAGGTTGTGGGGCCTGCACCGCTTTTGGAAGTTCTAGTGTCCCTCTGACCCCCTCTCCTGGGGTTGAGTGAACTCCTCTTCCTCTCTCTCTAGTTATGTGGAATCCTAGACCAAAAGCTGGAAACTATCTCTGTCAGTAGTTCTGAGCCTTTTGAGGACACAGATCTCTTTGAGAATTGGATAGATCCTGTGAATGCTCCTGCTTGGGAAAATTGCAGGCACATGATCACACACATCCACCCATCCACACACACGCACACACAATGTTGTTTACCCTTTCAAGCCCACCCATGGCTCTGATTCATCCACCCCTGCATTTCACAGATGAGCACAGTGAAGCCCTGAGAGGGGAGTGACATGTTCCTTTGTCTGTTCGCTTGCTCAGTGAGGACAGGACTGACTCGAGGAGGGATGGGATGTGGAGATGGCTTGGAGGTGGGTGAGGAAGAGCAGGATGGGATGAAAATGACTTCCCTCTTCTCTCCAAGACGGAGCGGCTTCAGACCTTCCTCCCAGGGCATGTATGGAAGTACGTATTTCGTAATACAGACAAGTGAACAGACTTCTTGTTGACTGAACACACCCGTGTGCCCGCGTACTCAGCCCGCAGAGTCTAGATGTTACTATTGAATCAACAGTTATCAAGATGTGTGATATTTGTGAAAGAAAAGGTCAAAAGAACAAGGAAACTGAAAATCTGTCACCTTTTGAAAGACATTTGAAGTTGTGACAACTCAATGCAACGTGAGATCCTGCATTGGATTCTAGAACAGAAAACGGACATTAGAAGGAAAACTGGTGAACTCTAAGAAGTTCTTCAGTCCCATGAGGAACACGGCAGCCATGTTCGTTCATTCGTTTTGACAAATGTAGCGGGTGACGTAAGATGTTCACTTTAGGGAAAGCTGGTGGAAGGGTATGTGGGAACTGTACCATCGCTACTATCATTGAATCTCCTCTGTCATCACAAAATGAGGCGGACACAGCATAAGACAGAGTGCTCTAGAAAAGTGGAGAGTTGCTGAGGTATTGTTGTTATTATTATCACCATCTCAGCAAACATCCTTCCCCATTGGGCAACTCTGTGGCCATTTTTCCACAGCTGTATCTCTTTCATGGGGTCCTGGCCCACTTGGGGTTCTGAGCTTTGTTTGGCGCTTTCCCCATTCCTTGCCTTAAGCCCTCTGGCACCACCCTCAGGTTCCCAGGGAGGCTGCTGAGCCAGTGGCAGAAGGAGGGGAATTCACACTTCTGGCAACTCCTGCCCAGGTGTCTGTGCCCTGCCCCAGCCTGGCCAGAGCTAGGCAGAGTGCTGCCAGCAGATACCCAGTGGTTAAAGGGGGCGTGGCTGGTGGATGGGGACCAATTGCTGCTGACTCTGGGAAGGATGTGGTGTATTGCTGACCGTGCCATGGGCTGGCTGGGGAGGGAGCCAGGCCAGCAGGACCCTCTGCTCAGTCACTGCAGCAGTATCCCTGGGACCAGCCCTTCTCCTGGCACCCTGCTCCCTGCCTGACGCAGGCTCACTCACCACCTTCCTCTGGGCAACCAACTTCTTACCAGCTACAGCAGCTGTCCCTATCACTGGTGACTGCCCCTGTCCAGGGACCCCCCTGGGCTCAGACACCCACCCCACTCAGTGGTTCCTCTGCAGGAAAGGTAAGTGAGTGTGTGTGTGTGTGTTTGTGTGTGTGTATGTGTGTGTGTAGGGGAGTGGAGGGTCAGGACTGATGGGCTGTTGGTGTTAATGCTGTCAAGAGAGATCAGGGCGTACATGAGGGGAAGGTGAGGTCCTCCTGTCTGGTCCCATGTCTCTGGGCTTGGCCAGGCCCAAAGAGGTCAATCTACCAATCCCCTGTCTGCAGATGTTTCTGACAGGGATGTCTGGGGTGTGGCTGTCCCTGAGTTCAACGACAGATCCAGTTAGAAGAAGTTTTGCTTGTTGAGATGTTGCTGGTATCAGTGGCTGCTTGGGACTGATCAGCTTGGGGAGTGAGGTGGGAAGTGGGGACCAAGGGCAGTGAAGGATGGGGGTCTTCTCTGCTACCTGCCTGCTCATGCCTGGGCCATGGGTGTTTTTTCCACTTTAATTCTGGATTGCTGCCAGGGACCCTTTTCCTCCCTGGGGCTATGTCTGCTCCCAGGGGGCCAACCTAGGCTTCAGGGAGGTGGGCCTGGCAAGGGTAGGGCTCAAAGCAATTTCCCCCACTCTGCTCCTCAGCCCGGGCCCTACTCTCATCTGTGGGCACAGCCTGGCATGAGAGCCTTGTCCCCCTCCCCAACCACCAGCTCTTACTCCTTCCTATCCCTCTGGGCAGTAGTGGCTAATCCAGGTGGTTAATAAGCAGACATGGGCGCTGCCTCCACCACCCTCCTTCCTCCCCACCCTCCTCTCCTCCTCTCATTCTGATGCCCTGCCTGACACCCCTTTCCAGGCTGGAGAATCCACGCAGGACTGTCCTCTGTGTCTGTTCTCTACCCCTGATTCAGTTCCTGGGCCAGGATGGCCTGCCCAGATATTTTAGGCTGGCCACTGACCTAGAGGGGGAGACTGGGAAGAGGTGACTGAGGGGCAACCCTGAGAAACCAACTGTGCTCCCAGGCTAGGCCTTTTGCAGGTGGTGAGTTGGAGTGGTGGTTAAAATGGATGCGGGATGGGAAGGAGTTGGATGGGAGGGCAGGAAGGCAGGTGGCTGTAGGGTGAGAATAGGAGGGGGGACAGGAAATGAGGGTTCCAGAGTCAATGGGAACAGAGATGTCTCTTCCGAAAGCCCCAAGTACCCCTTCAGTGAAGCAGACCAGAGGCAGGTGGGAAAGATGCGGGGGGAGCATTCTCTGTTCCCCTGAAGTTGCTGGAGTGGGATGGGGACCACTGTGGCTCAGACTTGCTCTTAGGTCACCCCTGCCCCTGTCAGCAGGAAGCTACTCCTATCTTTCCCAGCTCAGCTGTCCCCAGGATCTCAGGGCTTGCTACAACCCAGGCACCTTCTGCCTGACATGACTGGCCCAGGGTAAGGGAGGAAGAGTGGGAGAAACTGGACTGAAATAGAACTGGATGGGGAGAGCCCTCAATGGGGTCACTGTTGGGGACCCAGTATGGGGCTGGCCTAGACTCTGCTGTCCCTGGAGGGCAAGGAGCCAGGGAAGAGTGGCCTGAGACAGGTTGGAAGGGTCTTGGCCAGTCCAGCAGGACTACCAGAGCTGGGAGTCAGCAGTGGGGTCTGGAGCTGAGATATTGGGTGGTAGTGGAGGCCCCCCAGGACCCTCAGCTCCAAGCCCCTGGCCTTGAGCCCCTCTGGCTGTCCTTTCCCATCCCTCATCCCAGGTTTCTTCATATTTGACCTCTCAAAACTGTAGGGCAGCGCTTCCACTAGGGTGACCATGTCAGGAAGTATAGACATGGAGACGCTGGTGGCCGGGTGGAGTGGGACCCAGGCTGGGATGCATATGGGTTCAGGGACGATCATAGTGTCTTGTGACATTCCTCTGTTATCTAATGTGCTGTGGCTGAAGACCTGGAGTTTGGGAACCTCAGGGTCCTATTTCTACTGACGTAGAAGCAGGAAGCAGGAGGGCAGAATGCACTTCAGTTTATTTGAAGGAAATAGAGACCAGAGGTGAACGTTTGACTCAGCTTAGGAAAAAGCCTCCTAAGGACCTTGCTGGGTCAGCGGGAGAGTGGGCTGCCATGGAAGGCAGTGAGCTTCTTGTTCTGGTGGGAGAGTTCAGACAGAGTCTGGACAAGGGCTTGGAAGGATTTCTGGGCTGGGATGTGTTTCGAGGGGATGACTGGCATGGTCTCTTGGGATACTAATGGCCTGGGATACTAATGGCCTGGGATCCTTGGAATTGAGGAACTTTCTGACACCAGAAAGGGGCATCAGGAAGCTCTGGTCTCTGGCCTGGGACGAGGGCACAGACAGGACTCATAGGGCCCCTCTCCCGGCCAGTGTGTGAGGAGCACAGAGCCTGATGCTGTGCTCATGCCCTCCCTCCCCTCACAGCCAACTCTCAGCTGCCCAGAGGTCTGCCCCTGCTGTCTTCTGCAAAGGTTCTGAGGTTCTGTCTTCTCCTCTAGGCCCACTCTGGGTTTTGCTTGCTGGTTAACCTCGCGAGGGCTAGACAGACCTGTGATTGATGCTGTGAAGATTAGTGTAAATTTTCTATGAGGCTTCAATATGGTTTCAATTTTCTTCTGCATGTTTTGAGGCTAGCTCATATGGTATCTCTCTGCTTAACTGTTTAAACAACTGCCAAACTTGTCCAAAGCAGCTGCTCATCTCACATTCCCGCCAGCAACCTATGAGTTTTCGACTTCTCCACACCCTCACCCACACTGTTCTTGTGTGTCTTTATCAGTGAGCCCAGCCTGGTGAGTGCGAACTGTTCACTTCCTGTTTCTTCTTTGACACTAGGTTCCATTTTAGGGTGGGTTATAGACTTGGGTATGGTCATAGATGATCATATCTTGCTCTAGAGAAATGACTGGTTGATGATGTATTTTGTGGTTAGAAAGGAAGCGAGTATGGCAACTGATTTACTTTTTTCCGTCTTCTTTGAGAAACTGGGGTAACATTTCCAGTGGTGCAGCCCTCCCTTTATACTCAGGCTTTCCCAGAGAGGAATCTCTACCATCCCTGCAGCAAGGGCAGAGTCCAGGGAGGTAGACTAAATCTGGGGAGAAAAGGGGAGTCATGGGTGGATGAAGGCACATTCTTGCACGACCGGACGGGCCCCAGTAGGGCTGGAGTGCCACCAAACAAGGGTAGTATGCTGTCTTCTCTACTTCCTGCATTTTCCCCTTTATTGGGGGAGCAGACTGACTGTCTCTGCTTCTCCCATGTGGCAGAATATGGCTTCCCAAATAATCTGTTACATTTCTACCCACTAGGAGAAACTGTCACCTGCATTCTTATCATTTTAATATATTTTTAAAATTTTATTACTGGCATTTTGCCTTGAATTATATTGCACTTTTCAAACTACACACATACTCTCAGGCCATGCCAACCTCTTCCCAAAAGAGAACTGCTGGGCCTTGCTAACTGACTGAAGATTCGTCTAGCTTGACCCTTCTGAAACTCCATGGTGCTATTGCTCAAACTGTTTTCCAAAAGATTTCTTTTAAAATAATCTTCAGAGAGTTGGAGAAAGGGATTCACCTTTCAGCTCTAGAGTCAAACTGATTTCTTTCTATTGGTAAACTTATTAGGTAAGCAAGGATGCCTGCTTATTAAGAACTGAATGATATGTCACTTTGCTGGCCATTAAATCCCATATGTACAGCCAAAGATGCTCCCCATTAGTGATCCAAGTGGAACCCCATTGTCATGTTGAGGTTATCCAAAGGGAACTTTCTATAAGGTATTAGGTGATGGCTACGTCATGGAAAATGCTAAGAACTTCTCTCTGATATTGAAGGGAACTACAGTCTTTTCATAAAATGTACCATTTATCACATATATCACTAAACCTTTCTGATAATCTGCCACTTAAAAATAGAAGGTAAAGTTACTTCCATGTACTATACCAGTGAAGGCAAAGAATCCCACCCCAGTTACCTGGGTGGATGGGCACGATCTGGGGAGAATTTACTGTCCACTAATACTCATCTTTCTTCTATAGGCAAAGACTTAAGTTTACATCAAAAATGGGAGATTTTAACTCGGATAATTACAGCTTGGAAGATCTCGTCAATCAATATTTTAGTAATTACAGTTATAGCAGTGGCCTGCCCTTTATTCCACATATTGCCCCATGTGTGTTAAAATCCCTGGAAATCAACAGATATGTTATGGTTTTTACCTGTGCTGTAATGTTCCTGCTGAGCCTGCTGGGAAACTCCCTGGTAATGCTGGTCATCCTACACAACAGCGCAAGTCGCTCTGTCACTGACATCTACCTGCTGAACCTGGCTTTGGCTGACCTGCTCTTTGCCCTCACCTTGCCCATCTGGGCCGCCTTCAGGGCAAACTGGACTTTGGGCACTGTCTTATGCAAGGTGGTGTCACTCCTGAAGGCAGTCAACTTCTACTGTGGTATTCTACTACTGGCCTGCATCAGTGTGGACCGCTACCTGGCCATCGTCCATGCCATGCGCACACTGACCCAGAAGCGCCACTTGGTCAAGTTCATATGTCTGGGAATGTGGGCCCTGTCCCTGCTGCTGTCCCTGCCCGTCTTACTCTTCCGTAAGACCATCCACCCCCCTAGTTCGGCCCCAGTCTGCTATGAGGACCTGGGCAACAGTACAGCAAAATGGCGGATGGTGTTGAGGATCCTGCCCCAGACCTTTGGCTTCATTTTGCCTCTGTCAGTCATGCTGTTCTGCTATGGATTCACCCTGCGCACTCTGTTCAAGGCTCACGTGGGGCAGAAGCACCGGGCTATGTGGGTCATCTTTGCTGTCGTCCTCATCTTCTTGCTCTGCTGGCTGCCCTACAACCTGGTCCTGCTCACAGACACCCTCATAAGGATCCGGGTGATCCAGGACACCTGTAAGCGAGCCAAGGCCATCTTCTGGGCCCTGCATACCACTGAGATTCTGGGCTTCCTCCACTGCTGCCTCAACCCCCTCATCTATGCCTTCACTGGTCAGAAGTTTCGCCACAGACTCCTCAGGATCCTGACCACCCATGGTCTGGTCAGCAAGTAGTTCTTGGCCAAGGATGACAGGACTTCCTTTGTTGATCAGTCTTCAGGAAACAATTCTACTCCCCTCTGAAACCTTCTGTCTGAGTATAGCCCTTCTGGGTTCTCCCCTTTTCTTCAGTGGCATATTTCAAGCCTCATGTCCACTAGCAGCTCACTGTCTGATTGTTAATGCAGCCTCCGTTGTGGTTACTGAAAGCAACAGAGGCCACGTTATTCCAGTCCCCCTGGTATGGTTTAGAACCTGCCTTGCATCCTCCTTCCCTTCCCATAATTAGTGTGCCATGTGCTAGAGCTCTGAACGTCCTGCCTCTAGGCCCATGGCACTGTGGGCCTTAAGAAGTGCCGATCAAAACCTCAGTGTGATAGCACTGCACTCTCATTAGGATGGCTATCATCAAAAGAAAAAACCCCAGAAAACTGTAAGTGTTGGTGAGGATGTATAGACACTTGAACTCTATTCTTGGTCGACTATAAAATGGAGCAGTCACTGTGAAAAACAGCATGCCACCATGTTTGGCAAGAAATTATCTTCAAACACAAAATCTCTGTTTCTTAGGCTCACTATAAGGTAAAGAAAAGCCGGCTGGGCTCGGTACTCAGCCTGTAAACCCAGCGCTTTGGGAGGCTAAGGCAGGTGGACTGCCTGAGCCCATGGGTTCGAGACCTGCCCGGACGGCTTGGCGAGACCTTGTCTCTACAATAAATCTGAAATTAGCCAGGCGTGGTAGTGTGCATCTGTAGTTCTGGTTACTTGGAAGGCTGAGGTGGAAGGCTCACTGGAGCCCAGTAGGTTTATGCTGGAGTGGCCGTGAGTGTGCCACTGCACCCCAGCCTGGGCAACAGAGTGAGACTCCAACTCAAAACTAAACAAAATAAAACAAAAGCCTCCTGTAGTACAACAGTTTCCCTTTATGGGAAGCCTGTTTGGATGATCAGAAAGTTAAAACTCTTGAAAAATAATTGAATTTAACTATTCAGTGAAAGGATGTGTCTAAGGTTATGAGTGTATGCCATTTATTAGAAGAATAATGCAAACAAAAAAACTAGTACCTTGAGCAGGGGAATACACAGCTCCTAGAAGATAAAAGCATGTGAAAATGTCTGGTTATATAGAAAAAGTTAGGAACACCATGTGAAAATGTCTGGTTATGTAGAAAAAGTTAGGAACACCAAGAACAGTATAGGTTCAAGTTTTACACTTTGTGTCAGGCCACAATTGCAGAGTCCAACCTGAAAAAAAAAAAAGCTACAAGAACTGATGCAAAGTTGAGGGAGGGAATCACCACTTTAGTTAAGCAAAAAGATGTACCTTTCAAGGACAGAAGTAAGAAAAGTTGAAGGAGATTATGTGTGCGCTGTAAATCACTTGTGGTGAGATGCTAAAAATGCTGAACCCTTGAAATGTGAATCTGAAATGCTTTAAGAAGAAAAGCCTTCCTTGAGAAATAAAATGATCATTTTTCATAGAGAAGATAACTCTTCCAACTTGAAATTAGGTAGGAAATGTGCAACAGAATAAAGCTATAGTTCAGAAAATGATTGAAAATGTGAAGAAATAGATTTTAGAATTATAATGGAAAACTTCCTCTTTTTTTTTTTTTAAAGAAAATAAGAACAGATTAATATTTTAAGAATACCTTGTTGTTTCAAACATAGATGATCGGTCTCTGGCTCAGTGTCATTGTATGCCTGACACAAATGTTCAATTTTTAGAAAACATATGTATAGTTTAAAAAAATCCCAGCCAACTTGATCATACACAAATGTCCCTTTACAAGACTATCCTTTATAAACCCCGCCTGACATTCTTAGACTTTCCATTATTTTCTCAAACTCTCAGTCTTTGTCCAATAGTTTCCTTTCTCTCTCTCTCTCTTTTTTATATATTGGAACAGCCAGTCATTTTATATGAGGACAAATATTTCCCTTTTCTCTCATTATTATTGACATCATTTGCAATTGTTTTTCATGCAAACTTTTTTTTTACATTTTGCATACATAATTCAATGTATTAATTAGAACATAATATTTGTTAAAAACTCAGGAAATAAATACTTTTGAACTGTTATAGTTAACATCTTATGAATATGTGTTTTATAATCTCTAAGAACATATTTTATAGAACAATTTTAATGTGAAACTGGACATTTTATTAATAGACTCATTTATTTTTATCTTTTTACAGTACTTAAGAAGTTAATACTAAATAAACTTGAATCTATGGTTAGCACTTAATGCTTCAATATTTTATCTTATTTTGAAATGACTCAAACAAACCAAAATATAAAATATGTATTTGCCAGGAAGGATGACAATCCTTCTTTAACAGGAGTAAAGAATTCCTTTATAAACAGAAAACCTAATAACAAGTAGAAACAAAATCTCTCATGAATAGGAGATTTCATAATTTGGAGGGAAAACCCCCCTTGTAAACAAATCCTAAAGAAAAACAAAGAATTCTACCTGAAGGAAAGTGGAACTTTGATCTCAGGGAGGCTCATGGAAGGTTAGAGAGAGGATACCTGTGGAAGTGGGGAGCTCAAGGGATCTGAGTATGGGTACTGCATGTCTAGTTCTGGAGCAGTTGATCTCACCAAGGTGAATCCGCTTTGGATCCCACTTCTGACACCAAGTATGTCAAAGTCAGATGCAAATATAGAGACAAATTTCTAACAAAAGTTTTATCTGGGAAAAGAAAGTTGCAATTTGATGCATACACACAGACCGGGGTGGTTTTTGGTGTTTCTGAAGATCAAAGAGAAGATCTTAAGTTTTATTAGAAATGGAAATGTTATGTATTGTTTTGGGAGAAAAATTGCATTGGCATTAGCAAAAGTTCTTGGGAGATGGCAAACTTGGATTGTTGAGTGACAGCAGTAGCTAGAACTAGCCCAAGAGTCATGGGAGTTCATTTCAGCAGCTGGTAGGTAAAAGTGGTCATAAGATCACAGCAGGAGAGGACTGAGCAAGATAGTTAAATAGAACCCTCCAGAGATTGTCCCCACACAGGAATAGCATATTGAACAATTATTTATGCAAGAAAATACCTTCATGAGAACTAAAAAAATCAGTTCACCAAAGCCATGCCAATAAAAGTCAGCAAAGTCAGCAAAGTGTTTCTGGGCTTTGCAGTGTCCACTGGCTTAGGTCATCACACTCAATCCTTTTTGAATATGTGGAAAGCCTCCTCAAGAAGAATGCATAAAATCAAGTCCAGACTGTACCAATTAGAATAAATAGCTAACCCTTCACTGCCCAGACATTGACTATCATCCACAAGCATGAAGAACATCTAGGATAGGCTAAAGAGGATGGATCGCTTGAACCTAGGATTCAAGGCTGCAGTGAGTTTTGATTGTGCCACTTACAGCCTGGGTGACACAGAGAGAGATGCTATCTCACAAAAAAGAAACTTTTTAGGAAAACATGCTCTCAGAAAATGAACTAATTAAGGCACCAGTGATTAATCCCACGGTGATGAAGATATGTGACCCTTCAGTCAGAGAATTCAAAACAGCTGTTTTTACAAACCTCAATGAACTTGAAGGTAACACAGAGCAGTTTTCAGTATTCTATCAGAAAAATTTAACAAAGAGGCTGAAATACTTTTTAAAAAGGCAAACAAATTCTGAAACTGAAAACTTCAATGGACAGGCTGAAAAAAAATGCTTCAGAGTCTTTCAACAATAGAATTGTTCAAGCAGAAGAAAGATTTAGTGAGACTGAAGACAAGCTATATGAAAATACACAGTGAAGGGAGAAAAAGGAAAAAAGAATAAAACATGCTTACAAGATCTAGAAAATAGCCTCAGAAGGACAAATCTAAGAGTTAACACCTTAAAGAGCACGGAGGGAGGGAAAGAGGAAGGGAGGTGGGTTGGGGGGGCAGGGGGGGGAGAGAGAGAGAGAGAGAGAGAGAGAGAGAGAGAGAGAGAGAGAGAATTGAGAGGGAGAGAAGATTGGGGTAGAATGTTTATTCAAAGAAATAATAACGGAGAACTCTCCAATCCTAAAGAAAGATATGAAAATCAAGGTATAAGATGATCATGGATCATCAAGAAGATTCAATCTAAATAAGATGACCTCTAGGTACATAACCAAACTCTCAAAAATCAACGCTAAAGACAGGATCCTACAACCAGCAAGAGAAAAAAAATTACACATAAAGAAACTCCAATGCATCTGACAGAAAACTTCTCAGTGGAAACTTAACAGGTCAGGAGAGAGGGGAATGACACATTCAAAATGTTGAAGAATATGAACTTCCAACCTAGAATATTATATTCAGAAAAATTATCCTTCAAACATGAAGGAGAAATACTTTCCCAGACAAACAAAAGCAGAGGGTTTTCATCAGTACCAGACATGTCCTATAAGAAATACTAAAGGTAGCTCTGTACTGAAAGAAAGTGATGTTAACAAACAGCAAGAAATCATCTGAAGGTATACAACTCATTGGTAATAACAATTCACACACAAATACAGAATACTCTTACACTGTGACTGTTATCTTTAGTAGGAAGACCAAAAGATCTATCAAAGATAGTAACTATGACTGCTTTTTAAGAGATAGTCAGTCTTATGAAATATAGAGATTTCAAAATGTCAAAAAGCAAGGAAGGGGGATGGAGTTAATGTGAGAATTATTTTTTAGTACATTCTTTGCTGATTTGTGTTTTTTTTTCTTATTTTCATAATCAGAATAAAGTTCTCATCAGCTTAAAATATTGAAAGTCACATAGCAGCCACAAGACAAAAACCTATAACAGATATACAAGAAATAAAAAGCAAGAAATTGAAATGGGCAAAATCACTTTTACACAAGGGAAGATGGAAGGAAGGAAGAAAGAACAAGAAAACAAAAACAAACAAACAAAACTCCAGAAAACAAGTAACAAAATGGCAGTAGTAAGTCTTTACCTATCAATAAAAACCTTGAATGCAAATGCTTAGAATTCTCACATCAAAAGACAAAGTGGCTTAATGGATTTAAAAAAACCAAGACCCTAGTCACATTACTCATAAAGACATAGATAGACTGAAAATAAGGAGATGGAAAAAGTTATTCCATGAATTTGGGAAAAAACTCTCAAAATGTTCTCACACCACAATAATCATCACAGAAGACTTTGGGGATTTCTTTCTGCCAGCAAGCAATCAATCAGTTCTGCAACAAACACCAGCTGGGTGTCCTCCAATTCGTTCTGACACTACCTGCCTTGAGAGAACTTCAGAACCCACAGGTTGAAGACTCAGTCCCCAAGATTTCTCCCTCTACCCTTCAGATACAAGTTGCTAATTTGGGTTTCTGGAACTTCTGACCAACTGACTTTAAGTTGGGTTCCTACAGCCCCCACTTTGGGTTTGGCTCTGTTGGAGCAGCTCACACGACTCAGGGAAACACATTTACCAGCTTATTGTGAAGGATATTTCAAAGGATACAGATAAAGAGATGTGTAGGATGAGGGATGGGGGAAGAAGGGTGGTGCTTCATGCTCTCTCTGGGTGCAGGTGCACCACCCTCTAGGAACCTCCATGTATTCAGCTATTATCTGGAAGCTCTCCTACCCCTGTCCTTCTGGGTTTTTATGGAGGCTTTATTATATAGGCATGATTGATTAAACCATTGGCCATCAGTGATCAACTTGACCTTCAGTCCCTTTCTCCTTCCTGAAGGTTGCAAGGCAAGGCTAAAAGTCCCAACACTCTAATCATGCCTTTGTCTTTGTGGTGATGACCAGCTCCATCTGAAGCTGGCAGTCAATGTTAACGTACCAAAGGACAGCACTTTGGAAAGTCCAAGGACTTTAGCAGTTGTATGCCACAAAAGAGGGATGACAGCTAAATATATATTTCATAATATCACAGTCCACCCCTGGTCTTCAAAGTCGATTCCCTTTACATCAAAAGGACATACAACTCAAAAGATATTGCCACATTACTGGATTCCGTTCAATCACTATTGATCAGTCCAGTCCTTCATACTGTGTTAATGTCTTCCAGAGTGAGGTCACTCAGGTTTTCAGGCTTTCCTTTAATCTTGTCATGTTGCAAAAGCAAGAATAGTCTTGGCAAATACATAACTTCACCCATTCTAGCATCTGGTGTAATTGAGCTAATAGACAATGTTATGCTCCCAGCCCCTTTCAAGGTGTTAGTGTAACCCATTTATTCATTCCTTGATGCTTAGCTATTATTTCTCCTCCTCTCTATTAATATGCAACCTTTTCCCCCTTTTCTTTCTTTATTTATTTTTCACTTTTCAAAGAATATTAAAATCACCGTTGTGGTGGTCTAGACTTCAGGCAGCAACACGAGTACTTCCTCCTCAGTCCACTCCCACTCAGATAAAGTAAACTTATGTAGACTCAGAACTAATGAGCTATTTTTACCACCAGGCAAAGTAGCTGCTTCACTCAGCCCCAATCTTGCTGGATGGGGTGAAGGCACAACCCACTCCATCAGGCCTCTTTGGAATTCTGACATAGTAGAGATAATTTTTTCTTTTTTGAGTTGGAGTCTCACTCTGTCGCCAGGCTCTCGCCAACTTGCCCGGGAGGGTCTCGAACCCACGGGCTCAGCCAATCCACTCACCTCAGCCTCCCAAAGGCACGGGATTACGGGCTGAGCCACCAAGCCCAGCCTAGTTGTATTTCTGTATACTGCCAGTGAACGACCTAAAAATGAAGTTGAGAAATAATTCCACTTAAAATAGCAACCAAAATAATAAAATAGTTGAGAA
>CAUYQG010090790.1:0-28822 GCA_963574415.1 Tarsius wallacei | reverse complement strand
GCCTGGGCAACTTGGCAAGACCTCCTCTCTACAATAAATAAAAAAATTAGCCGGATGCAGTGCCATGTGCCTGTGTTTCCAGCTACTTGAAAGGCTGAAGCAGAAGGATCGCCTGAGCCTAGCAGGTCGAGGCTGTGGTGGCCGTGAGTATGCCACTGCACTGCAGCCTGGGTGACAGAATGAGACTCTGGCTCAAAAAAAAATTTATAATTTATAATCGGAGATTGTCAGTGGACCATATTTCGCTCCACATGCCACTGGACAAAAATGTAAAAAGAGGGAACCACTGTTGGCTAGGGTGATTGCCTCCGATTGTCAAGGGGAAATAGGATTGCTGTTACTTGATGGGGACAGGGAGAAACAGAAATGAAACCCAGGAAATGCCCTGGGATGTCTCTTCTTAATATTGTATTCAGGTAGTTGCAGAAAGATAGGTTCTTGGTTAGGTATTTGATTCCAACCCTCCCTCTGAAGACAAAAAATAGAGGAAGTGATGCTGGGCGCGGTAGCTCACATCTATAATCCCAGCACTTTGGAAGGCCGAGGTGAGAGGAGTGCTTGAGCCCAGGAGTTCGAGACCAGCCTGGGCAACTTGGCAAGACCTCATCTCTACGATAAATCAAAAAATTAGCGGGGCATGGTGGCACGTGCCTGTAGTTCCAACTACTTGGAAAGCTGAAGTGGAAGGATTGCCTGAGTCCAGCAGGTCAAGGCTGCAGTGACTGTGAGCATGCCACTGCACTCCAGCCTTAAAAAAAAAAAAAAAGAGGAAGTGAAAAAAAAAGATTTTTTTTTTTAGTTGGGAGTCTCACTCTGTTGCCCAGGCTGGAGTGCAGTGGCACACTCACGGCCACCACAGCCTTGACCTTCTGCCTCAGCCTTCCAAGTAACTGGAACTATAGGCACGCACTGCCATGCCCGGATAATTTTCTGATTTATTGTAGAGATGCGGTCTCGCCAAGTTGCCCAGGCTGAAAAGATCCTAAAAGCACTGAAAAGCTTACAGTATAATGAAGAATTACTGGGTGAACATTTAGGAGGCTAAAACCTGGAGAGATAATTTTTGTCCAGGGGGTATTACTGATTTTGAAGCTATAACCATGAAATTAAACTGCTGTTTGGCAGCCTTTGGAGGAGGAAAAAAGTCAAAACCCGGAGCTTGCCTAAGATAGGAAGTCAGATACTCCACCACTGAAATACATACTCCAAGATACACGGCAAATTCTATGGACTTGTAGCTCAGAATCCTGTCATCTGGATGGTCCAGGAAAGCTCAGGTCTTGAACTTGGATTAAGGTGGACCATCTTTGAATGTCTCCAGTCACCTAACAAAAGCAGCATATTTAGTACTAAGTAATATCCTTTCTGAAGGAATGTTCTGTTATCCTAGGCCTCAATTATTTTAAAAATATTTTTTCAGATACCATAGTCGTAGATAATCAGGCACACAAAGAAACAGGAAACCAGTCGGGCTCAGTGGCTCACGCCTATAATCCCAGTACTTTGGGAGGCCGAGGTGAGAGGATTGCCTGAGCTCACCGGTTCGAGACCAGCCTGGGCAACTTGGTGAGCCCTCATCTCTACAATAAATCAAAAAATTAGCCGGGGGTGGTGGCATGTGCCTGTAGTTCCAGCTACTTGGAAGGCTGAGGCGAAAGGATCGCCTGAGCCCAGCAGGTCAAGGCTGTGGTGGCTGTGAGTGTGCCACTATACTCCAGCCTGGATAACAGAGTGAGACTCCTGTTCAAAAAAAGAAAGAAAGAAAGAAAGAGAAAAAGAAAGAAAGAAAGAGGAAACCTGGCACAAGAACTAGTACAAACAACAGAAAACAAAAAGTGACCCACAAAGACTTAAACTATTGGAATTATGTGATTATAACCATAAAATAACACTGCCTACTGTTTCTAAATAAATTAAACACAAACATAAAAATATCTGTTAAGGAACAAGAAAATTAGTGACAATAAAAATTTTAAAGAACCACATAGGCCGGGCTCGGTGGCTCAACCTGTAATCCCGTGACTTTGGGAGGCTGAGGTGAGTGGATTGCCTGGGTTCGAGACCCACCTGGGCAACTTGGCGACACCTCATCTCTACAATAAATCAAAAATCAGCTGGGCGTGGTAGTGCATACCTGTAATTCCAGCTACATGGAAGGCTGAGGCGGAAGGATCGCCGGAGCCCAGCAGGTCGAGGTTGTGGTGGCTGGGAGCGGCCACCGCACTCCAGTCTGGGTGAAATAGTGAGAATCCAAATCAAAAAAAAAAAAAAAAAGAACCACATAGAACTTTTAGAACCTAAAAATACAGTAACTAAAATTAAGAACACATGAATGGGTTGATTAAAAACAGATTAGACACAGCTAAAGAGAGAATGAGTGAACTGGAAGATATTGCCTTTATTGTAGCATGAAAAGGCAAAATAATGGAAAATAAAAATTAGAGTTGTATAGGATATAGGGAGAGGTCTAATATATGTTAATTGGAGTTCCGGAGTCCAAGGGGCAGAGACAATATTTAAATAGAAAATGACTGCAAATTTTCCAAAAACAAAGAAAGACACCAATCTATGGATCGAAGAAGCCAAATAAAGTCCACACAAGCTAAATAAAAAGATTTAATGGAAATAAGCACTAAACTATTTGGCAGGAAGTGTCATGCTATCTGCAGCTTACTTTCAAAAAAGGTCAGGAAGACATGTTATAGGCAAAGGAATAAAGCAAAGAGGCAGGATGGTAATAATTGGCAAATCTAGATGAAGGTATATGGAGGGTCACTGTGATATTTCATCAGTACTTCTCTAAGTTTGAAATGTTTCAAAATAAAAAGTATAAGCCGGGCTCGGTGGCTCAGCCTGTAATCTTGCGCTTTGGGAGGCTGAGGTGAGAGGATTGTCTGAGGCCAGAGGTTCAAGACTAGCCTGGGCAACTTGGCAAGACCTTGTTTCTACAATAAATCAAAAAATTAGGCTGGGTGCGGTGACTCAGCCTGTAATCCCAGTACTTTGGGAGGCTGAGGCGAGAGGATTGCCTGAGCCCGCGGGTTCAGGACTAACCTGGGCAACTTGGTGAGACCTCATCTCTGCAATAAATCACAAAAACTAGCTGGGCATGGTGGCATGCATTTGTAGTTCCAGTTAATTGGAAGGCTGAGGTGGAAGGATTACCTAAGCCCAGCAGGTGGAGGCTGCAGTGGCCGTGAGCATGCCACTGCACTCCAGCCTGGGTGACAAGGGTGAGACACCAATTCAAAAAAAAAAATTAGCCGGTTGTGGTGGTGTTAGCCTGTAGTTCCAGCTACTTGGAAGGCTGAGGCAGAAGGATCACCTGAACCCAGAAGGTTGAGGCTGCGGTGACTGTGCTCCAGCCTGGGCGACAGAGACTCTGACTCAAACAAAAAAAAAAAAAACTAAATAAAAAATAAAGTTTCGGGAAAACATAAACTCTATACAGGGAGATCCACCAAGGGCTGAGAATCCTTAAAATTGAAAGTCTGGGACTCATCACTTGCTAAATTAGAAGGTAAAGGGAGCTGGGCATGGTGGCTCACGCCTATAATCCCAGCACTTTGGGAGGCCGAGGCGAAAGGATGGCTTGAGCCCACAGGTTTGAGACCAGCCTGGGCAGCATGGCAAGATCTCGTCTCTACAATAAATAAAAAAATTAACCGGGCGTGGTGGTACGTGCCTATGGTTCCAGCTACTTGGAAGGCTGAGATGGAAGGATCGCCTGAGCCCAGCAGGTCGAGGCTGTGGTGGCCGTGAGCATGCCACTGCACTCCAGCCTGGGCGACAGAGTGAGACTCTGATTCAAAAAAAAGAAGGCAAAAGGAACATGAACTTGGTAGTGAAGGAGAGAAGTCATTCATACCAAAGCTGAATGTTTGTTGTAGAGAAAGTCTTTAGATTCTGCATATATTTCCTTTCTTGCTCTGTCAAGTATGTATTTAATGTATTTTTTTTTTTTGAGTTGGAATCTCACTCCATTGCCCAGGCTGGAGTGCAGGGGCAGGCTCACAGCCACTGCAGCCTCCACCTGCTGGGCTTCGGCAATCCTTCCGCCTCTGTCTTCCAAGTAGCCAGAACTACAGGCGCGCGCTATTGTGACTGGCTAATTTTTTATTTATTGTAGAGATGAGGTCTCACCAAGTTGCCTGGACTGGTCTCGAACCTGCAGGCTCAGGCAATCCTCTTACCTTGGCCTCCCAAAATGCTGGGATTACAGGCTGAGTCAGCAAGCCCGGCTCCAGTATACATTTAATATATTTTAATTTTTCATTCTTCTCTCTCTCTGCTCTTGTATATAAGGTATATTGGTGAGAATTACCTTTCCAATTAGTTCATAGGTTGCAAAATATTTAGATGAGCTGATAAGGCAATTGCAAGAGGAATGGACATCATCCAGAAATCCTGGATGGGAGTGTTTCGTATTTGTTTCGTTTTTTTCTGAGTCAGAGTCTCACTCTGTCGCCCAAGCTAGAGGGCAGTGGCACACTCCTGGCCACCGCAGCCTCGACTTGCTGGGCTCAGGAGATCCTTCCACTTCAGCCTTCCAAGGAGCTGGAACTACAGGCATGCGCCACCAGACCCAGCTAATTTTTTTATTTTTGTAGAGATGAGGTCGCGCCAAGCTGCCCAGGCTAATCTTGAACCTGTGGGCTCAGGCAATCCTCTCACCTCGGCCTCCCAAAGTGCTGGGATTATAGGCATGAGCCACTGCACCCGGCCTGGATGTGATAATGAACAAGACTGAGTTGTCTCTCTTTGGAAAGAGTGAATATACTTATGACTGGAAGAAGGATGGATGCATTATACTAGGTAGGCTAGATATGCTGTTGTTGCTGGTTTTTGAAGATTAAATTCTAGAATAAGCCGGGCTTGGTGGCTCAGCCTGTAATCCCGCACCTTGGGAGGCTGAGATGAGTGGATTGCCTGAGCCCGCGGGTTCAAGATCCGCCTGAGCAACTTGGTGAGACCTCATCTCTACAATAACCAAAAAAATTAGCCGGGCGTGGTAGTGCGCGCCTGTAGCTCCAGCTACTTGGAAGACTGAGGCAGAAGGATCGCCGGAGCCCAGCAGGTTGAGGCTGCGGTGGCCGGGAGCAGCCACTGCACTCCAGTCTGGACGACAGAGTGAGACTCCAACTCAAAAAGAAAAAAGTGAAAATATTTTTGGTAGGTTATATTTTATATTGTTTTTGGCTATAAGATGTTTTTAAAGGCCCTTTAACTTAAGTATTGATTAACATCGTGTGATCTGAAGCAACGTGGGTTGGTGCCACCTAACCAGAGCAGTTTCAATGCTACTTAAGCCCTAGGACTTCTGTATATTACATTACAAAAGAGCATATTTCCTATGTGAGATCTCTTTTTTTAATGAAGCAAAAATAATTCACAACAGTATGAGATGAGGTACTAAAAACATGTAACTTAAAGGCAGAAACCGGCACTTCTCTGAGAAACAGAGAAGGATACTAATAACATTTTTTAAATGTAAGGATATAGATAAACAACACTCCAAATTAATACTGAGAATTACCTGAGATGGAATTTGTATGTCGAGAACATTTACTTAAATTATATCTATTACAGTTTTACAAACTATGAAAATAGTAGAAGTGATTCTCAGAGAGTGGAACAGTTTTGTCCATGCATGTTTACTCCAAACAGACAAAAGTTTAGATGGCAAGGAGGTTTAATCATTAGATTCAAGCATGAAGATATAGGGAAGAATGAAGAAAAGGGGTGATGGATAAAAAGAGACTATATAGAAAGAAAGAAAAATTCAAAGAGAACCGTGCTCAAAGACAATAATGAAAGTAGAGACAGCATGATTAAAAAGAGAAATGCTATAAAGAAGAAAACAAAAGAAGCTTGTAACACACAGTACTTAGGTTTGGAAAAATTCATTTTGTTTCAAAGGGGAGTTACAGTGAAAAACTGAGGTTTGAATTGTTGAAAAGCCAACCTATGAGGCTTAGGATTTAATTTCAGACTCAGCTTTTCCCATTTTCTAGAAAGGAAGTTTTCTTTTTTTCCTTTTTCAAAAAGCCTCTTTGATCTTTTGCCGTAATGAATCAGGTCAATATGTAAAAAATAAAAATTGTGAGTGCTAATGCCTCTATTTTGTTAAACCAAGTAGTAAACATTGTGCTATTTGTGTGGTCTGAACATTATTGGAATTAAACTTAGTGTGAGGTGTTTGAAGACTGGAAATCAGAGGCCTAATATGGAAGCCAAAGTCACTTCTTGCCAAAATGACATTTTACTTACATTAGATAAATTTAGCTGAATAATATAAAAATATTAATTCTTTCCAGCAGTTAACCAATAATTGAATTTGATAAGTCAAAGTTATTAATAAATGTGGATCCTGATAACCCAAAGAATCTTGTCTATACTAGTTTCCATTATAAATTCATCAAAACCAAAAACTATACTTTATCTTATTGCAAAGAATTAGTAAATTAGTTGAATTAGTAAACACTTCAAAAATTCAAACTCTACCAATACTAGAGGAATAGCAAGTCTTTTCACAGAGTTGCTGAAAAAATAAAATTATTGACTGATTTTCTATATACAGATTTTTATAATTGACCCTACCACTTGTTATTAAAAGAAAGACTACCATAATTTGCTGATTGATATATGCAAATACTATGTTAAGTAAGACATAATTATAAATATAAATACCAATGTAGATGTAAACATATATCCAAATGAAATAGATGATGTTAACAGAAGAAAAAAACTTGATTTATTTTCTAGTTTTGAAGTTATAGCCCATTTTAAATGCAAGTCAATACAATTTATTATCAATTTAACTGGTCTATTTTTTCATCAATTCTTATTTGTAAATTGAGTTCATATTTAATTATTATGTTCTCATTTTTTTCTTTGGAAAAAAATATGTTTGGCTGAATGAAGGCAATTACCAAAAATAAAACACATGTATCCCCAGGATACTACAAAAATAAATAGGGCTTAATGGCTACTATTTGGTGACAATTATGCTAAGTTAGTTTGCATAATCTTAAAATTGAACTTAAATGTAGACTTATATAGAACATAACCACCATATGTAAATTAGTTTAAATCATCTTAATTTGTACAAATACTTATTTATGTATTTTAAACTATTTTTCAGAGACTCAGCAACCAAATTTTATAAACATTTCTGGAAAGTTCTGGTTATGTAGACCTGAGGTTATTTTAAAATGCAAAACTTTAAAGGAATCTTATCACTAGTTGAACATGATTTAAAGATCTTTTAAAATGTTCCTTGCTCTCAAGCATTCTCTTTTTCTCCCTCTCACTCTTCTGCCTTTCTGTCTTCCACCATGGGATGATGTAGCAAGAAGTCCCTCATCGGATACTGGCGCATTGGTCTTGGACTTTCCAGCTTCCAGGATGGTGAAAAAAATAAATTTCTATTCATTATAAATTACCCAGACTGTGGTGTTCTGTTATAGGGGCACAAAACAGACTAAACAAGGTTTTATATAAACTTCAGGGTATATTTACCAGATATTAATCCGTAGATAGAATTTCAATTAGTAGAAATGAGAGAAAAAAATGTTATGAGTGAAAAAGATTAAAAAGTATACCAGCTTTACACAATTACAGGGTATGTAATAAATTATAAGGTGTGTAATAAATAATTTATAGGTTGAGTTAATAAATTTAGTGAGGAGAAAGGAGACCAGGACAAGGCTGTAAAGGAGATAGTAATCTGGACAATGTATTTAAATTTTATTTTGTGAATAACTAGGAATCATTGATATTCTCTGTACAACGTGGACAAAATGTGTTATAGGACTAGCATTGTAGTAGTAGTGAATTAGAGGCAATAAGTACAAAGAGTATCGCAAAAATGTAAAACAATTTTTACCACTAACTACTACAAATGAAAGAAATCTAGTTTAAAATGACAAATTATACATTTTGTATGCTTATCAAAGTAGCAGACATTAAACATCATGGAGTTTCCAGTATTTAGCAACAGAGAGGTAAATTTGAAAGTCTCATAATTTTCTTGTGATAATATAACCAGAATACAACAACCACAAAAATAACGAGTTCATTTGGCTATAAGTGGAAATGTTTAATTTTTGCAAAGAGAATACTGACTTCTATTAATGCAATTTATTGTCAAGTGTCCTTAAAATTTTTAATCTCTTTTATGAATACACAGAGTTCTTATTTTAAACCCAAGATGTCAAAGACATTTATATTCTAATATGTTCTTGACACTAAAAATTCCAAAAAACAAATTTTTTTTTTTTTGCTCAGGAAATTCTCAACTGGAAAAATATGTTAGTAATTACATTTAAGGAGTAATTTATTTTTAGACATTAGATTAAAGATATATTCCATAAAAATAGAAAATAAGACTCTTGCTAAAAGTAGATTAGAGCAAATTAAAATAAACAAACACTTATTTTAGTTATATATTTCATCAAGAAACTCATAAAAATACTAGTCTCGAGTGACATAATTCTTCACAATTTTTAAATATTCGTGCAAACAACCACAGTGTTATACTTTCCCCTCACCCTTGCCCAGTGCGCCTGAAAATAACTTATGATAGTTTAGAAGAAAGGGAGGGAATTTGTTTTTGTTTTTTTAAAAATCTCCTCCTTTAACTTATACATAGACATGTTGTATGTGAGTCTAGCCAGGTAAAGCCCACCACAGCATCAGAGGAATTTTCATGTTTCTAATCCTGGCATGTAGAAAACTGCAGGCCTGGGATGCCCATGGGCACGGGAGAAAGAAATCTTTCAGAAATGACACTCAACAATTAATGCCTACGGAACCAGATGAAATCATGAATGCCTTCGTGAAGATATGAATAGATATATAAATGAATGGACCTGTGGTCCTACATCAGAATTTAGAAGAGACATCAGGCAAAGAAAGAAGAAAGCCAAGTTGAAAGAAAGCCAAGCCTGTTTTTTACCACATGGATGGCAAAAAGGGAATTTGAAATAGAAATTAAGTCAAGATTTAATAGAAATAAAGTCAAATTTCTTGCATAACAATATTTCCTCCTTCAGAAAAGTTTTTTTTTAATTCTCTTTTAAAAGCATTTCAAATAATAATGATATTTATTGACCATACACAGGTCCAAGCTACACATGGATCTCTCTAGTCAGGGAAATAGTACTTCAAAGAGAGAAAAAGGATAGGGCAAAAAAGGAAACTGAGGGAAGACTGTGGGTTGTCAAAAGATTCCCCAATCCAATGGACTCAAGAGAAATGACTAATCTTCAAATTTTCTCAAATAATAACATATTTTTGTATGTGATATATAATTTTTTTAATTTATTTTTTTCCTATTACCATAAATAACTGTTATAAAAGACAAAGGTTTTTACATGTTTATTTATGACTTGGGCATGATTCAACATATCTATTTTAAAATGGCAATTACATAACAATAAAATATGCTACAAATTTTTTGATAGCATAAATTAGAAAAAAGCTATTCTCAAATTCACTAATCAGGTTTTATCTCCAGTTTTGTTAAAAGTTCATTGATTTGCTTATATAATATCATGATGATGAAACATAGTAAAACCTGAGCAATAATTACTCTTAAAAAACTTCAAGACTATAGAATTGACTCAACTTTGTGATATTCAACCTTATGTTCTCTTACTAATCATGATCCCATGGAGACCTCACTAATGCTTGTATGTCTAATTAAAAGTTGAACATTAGCTTAACTAAAATATTGTCCTAAAATCTATTTTCTGAGATTTAATAACTGCTAAATCCTATTTAATTATCAAAGAAAAAGATACCTTCTCAGAGTGCATTTCCTTCTGTGATCATTTAACCTTATGTAACTTTGTTTTACAGGGTAGAAAATGAAATCATTCTTTGCCTCAATTATGCTAATTCATAGGAAGGTGACGTTAAACATAATAGGAATTGAATAACATGCTATTAAGGTCAAATATTTAATTTATTTTTGTTCCCATTTATTTTTATGTCATTGGCATTCTTTCTGATGAGCTAATGCAGGAAAATATTGCTGTAGCTGAGTTAGATCATTGAAAACTCCACACTTTGAGAAGGCTGTTCTTCAAGCAAGTTGGACGGCATAAAATTATTTAAAAAAACAATCTGGTAGAAAGAAGTGATATTCTAAGTGCTGAGAAATCTTTAGTAATGTTTTTGCTCATATTTGAACAGCACTGGTATGGACATCTGTGAGTAAAAATATAAAGTAGATTTTAAAAAAAATAAGATTTGCAGTAATCTAACAAACATCAAGATTTGGGTGTTCTTTCTTTTATTTTAAAAAGGTTTTTCCCTGATCTGAGATCGTCTTTCAAAATACATGGCATCTATTAAATATATTATCCCACATTAATATTCAAAGACATTAGGATTCTGAGTGAGACTTTTGTCACATCAGTCCTGCATTTATAATTTTATATAATCTACTGGTTCACCATGGTTTCATGGTCTGTTCATATCCTGCCATAAACATACTGATAAATTACCACATTTACATCAATGAGTTAACGTCCATCTACATCATTATACTGATTATAGCCTAGGTTTCTTTCATAAAAGCCAGATTTGTCTATTCAAAACAATCTACTTACATAACAAAGTACATGTACCCTAGACACAGCAGCCTCTCAACATGTTCATAATTGACTTCACCATCTTTCTCCAAAACCTGTTATGCCTTAAGTTATCAGCACCTTCATCTATCCAGCTTTTCTTACAAACCTTTGGGAGTTAAAGATTTTCATCTTGTCTTATGAATGGTGTAGTACTGTCAATTTGATGTCGAAAATATATTTACTGACCAACCTACTTAATCAGAACCCTTCTCTTCTTTGAACTTTATACCTGATCAACTTACATAGTTGCAAAAACTTCCAGAGACCAGTCTAAGATATAAATCTGGTCAATTCATTCCCACTTTTAAATGTATTATTTTGTTCTTCACTCTCCTTAAATTTTAGTTCAAAGTTGTTATCACTGCATGCAAAACTCTCATGATTTGAAATATGTCTACTTACCTTGCCCCTCCCCCCACTATCCTCTACATTTCAAACACACCGTATTGTTATTCTTCAAGTGTGTTTTCCCTGCCATCGTTATTTGTTTACGGTGCCTTTTCCATTTAACCAGTTTGTCTCATTCTTAAAATTTCTTCCTTCACATTCCTTCCTCTGGCAAGCCATATTTGAAGATTTTGCCCCAGATTAAGGATAAGAGACTGTGGTATATACTCAGATCTGTGCACATCCCTCTGAGGACAGAACATGTGATTAATGTAAGCTTATTGAATCTTCAAAGCATAATGAGAATACATAGTATATGCTGAATTTTCACCAATTAAACCCATAAATGAATAAATACTTTAATAAATAAAAATAAATGATGGGAAACTACCTACATGCTTTGTGGCTTTGGGCTGTCAAATAATTTTGATTTTTAAACTGCTCAGTTTAGGTTTATATATATTAGACTCTGCACGCTTTAGATATTTGAGTGAAACTGACCACTATAACTTGACATCTATTTTCACTGTGCAGGGAAAAAAGAAATTTTTATCTATCTCTTTCATAAGAGATGATCCAAAAAGGTAATTTGGATAACCATAACTTACTCATGTACTACCTTGCCATTCTGGCTTTTCCATTTACTGAGTTGAAAAAAAAATTGCTGATTAGGTTTATGAACAAAATATTAGTGATACAATGATAGCTGTGCTATTAAGGTCTCCAACTAGTTGAAATCTTTAGTTTGGGGTTGCTATATGGAAAAGCTGAGGTTGTGTTTGGAGGACAGAGGGGTAAGACTTCCCTTTCCATTGACTCTAATCTATTCTGGCTTCACTGCAAGTGCTGGAATTAACCGGTGACTTAATCTTCACAACACTGACCCAAATACATGAAGAGTTCAAGAGTATATTTGGTCTTTTGGGAAGTCTTTAATCAGGAGATGGTCTAAGGTCACTACTGATAAGACTGAGTCACTGAGGTTTGTTACAAAAAGGAATGAGGTAACTTAACTACCATATGATGACTGTGAGGTAAGTACTAATTAGCTGTTTTCTTTTTGCTCAGTAAATTTCTCTGTAATACAGAGGTTTATATATGTTTGTTTTCTGAATTGTAAAGTATACTTTAAATACTTTTAGGGAACCACCAAAAAGGGAAGTGAATTCTCCTTTCTAATAATGGTAGAACATGAAAATATGCCCAAAGCAAGGCAAAGCCGAAGGCTAAGGCAATTATAAGGGTAAATTAGGCACAAAGGTTTTTTCTGCCTCAATAATCCAGGTAATTGAAACTGAAACAGTTTCAAGCACACGATCGGCATCATTTTCCTCTTTGCTTTGGTAGCAGAGACACAGGTTTTCACAAGCCTGAAACCAGTTTTAAGCATAGCATTCTTCTCTGTCCATGGTACATTTTGAATTATGGAACAAGTTACTAGAGTTTCAAATGATATATTCAAGCAATAAATTAATTTGACAGCAGTTAAATGAGAAAGTAAGACTTTCACAAGACTTTGTTCAGACAGAACTGGCCCACAGAACTCTTGCTATATATGCACACCTATATATTACATATGCATACATACAGAAATACATAATACATTTCCCCAGTTTTGACCTTCTCTCTTCCTCAACAGGCACCTCCAATTTATTGTTGAAGACTGGATTCATTTTTATGTCTCTCCTTACTTTTCAAACACTTATTTGTTCCCCACATACCTTAGCTCAATTTAGGATGTTGCCATCCATCCAGGAACATAAGTTAAAAATATAGGAATGTCCAAACCTTCATCCTTTCCTTTGTGGCTTACCCCTCTCCCCCCACTATCCATTAAATAAATGAGAAGTTCTACTAATTCTACGTTTCAAATGACTCCTAAATCTGTGCACCAGCACCTTTCCTCAATCCTCCATCCTTGTTTTATTGTTTATGCTAGGCTTTCCTCTTCCCTTGCTTGGCCAAGTGAAATAGCCTCCTAATTATATCACTGTGCCTACCCCGCCTCTCTTGCACCTAGTCACCTATGATCAAATTGCAATACAAATTTCACAATGTCATACTCCTGTTACCTACTGAGAATGCCAGGGGACTTAGTACTGCAGAGAGAGATATACACTCTGCTTCTACTTATGTCTCTATTCTCAATTCACCTCCCTCCTTTTTGCTCCACCACCAGGAAATTGCAGATCTGTTCCTTTCCCCCACTTATCAGACAATCTTGTGCTCCCATGCCTAGTTCCTTTTCCTAGAGTCTGTCTTACCCCTAGCTTGATAGCTAACTCTAACCAAGAAAACGCCATTCTAAGCAAATATTCATTAAGCAACAACAATGTACCAGCTCCTAGGCTGAACAGTGATCATCCAGTTGTGCTCACTCCTATCTGGTCTATCACCTCTCCTCAGTGGCTGCAAATACCTGCCAAAATATTCCAGTCAGCTACAATGAAATCCTGTTTTCTTATCTATCTCACCCAAAACATTGTGATCATTTTAGGAAAAATTCTTCTTCATTATTATTTTCTTCCTCTCCTGCACCCAGTGTATGATCTATGTTGCTTTCTAAGTATGCTTTGAACTGGGCTGAATGCTACTGAGATTGAAGGCTGCTGATGTAAATCAAACTTAAAGTAATATTGCCTTCCTATCAGGTTTTTTTCTATCATTATTTCTTATGTTCGTTCTATTCTTTCTCTCATCATTTTTCCTAAAAAAAAAAAAATCTGTGCCTCTTTCTCTTCATTTAAGTATTTGGAAATCTGTGCCTAAACTCTGTAATCTAGTAATAGCAGCATTCGGACAAAGGAACATATCAGCGTTCTGTCAGCAATGGGAATTACAGGTCTCCCACAGGTGAGGGAAGGAATGAGTTCAGAAAGGGAAGGAAGAATAAGAGAATGTTCTACAGAGAGAAATGCTACTGGAACCAATATTGTGGGATGAAACAAAGATGTGGCAGGAGTTGAGGTCATCCCGTATGGGAATCATGAGCTCTTACTGTTATTTGAGGCTTCCAGGGAGGGAGTGAAAACCATACCTGGTATTAGACCTGAGAAATGTCTTCCTCTAGCTCCTCGGGAACTCAGAGAAGAAAGGAATTACAGGAGCACTTAGTCCCTCATTTGACAGTTAAAAAACTAGCTAAGATCAAGATCAGTTAGTTCTATGAATTTATCATTCCTGAAAGTGCACACACACATACATTCACACACACATGCACATGCAAACACACATATGCATGCTTATATGCACCCACACGCACAATACATATGCACACACACAAGAGTACATGTGTACACACATGTACACAGATGATGATGCACACAAGATTGTTCACACATGGGCATGCACACACACAAGCATGCACGCAAGTGCACACATGTATACTCTTGCATTTTAATATGCATAAATTGTCCATTTATGTGCTTTATAAACTAGACAGAGTCTACACAACCTTCAGGATCTAGGTCAAATTTCACTATGGTCTAGCTCACATTTATTTTACTCTGCTTTGACCTCCCTAAAACAATGGGAATTAGGCAAGGTGTGGTGGCTCAAGCCTATAATCCCAGCACATTGGGAGGCCACGTCAAGAGGACTGCCTGAGTCCAGGAGTTTGAGACCAGCCTGGGCAACTTGGCAAGATATTGTCTCTACAAAAAAACAAAAAATTAACTGGGTGTGGTGGCGCGTGCCTGTAGTTCCAGCTACTTGGAAGCTGAGGTGGAAAGATCATCTGAGACTAGCAGATTGAGGCTGCGGTGGCCATGAGCATGTCACTGCACTCCAGCCTGGGTGACAGTGAGATTCTGACTCAAAAAAAAAAAATTGGAATGGCAGCAAACTGCAGTAAATAACTCCATTTTTATATTTCCACTCAATTATGGATCAATATTATAGAAAAATACAATGTAAACTGATAATTAGTTGTGTGATAAAAATGTCAATAAAATATAAGATAGTTTTAGAATTACCAGATTTAGCAGAAATAAAATTACCTTGTTAAAATGCTAAAAGTTTTCTAAATTCTTATTTCCAATTTATCTGCTTATGTCATGAGGAACCAGAAACAGCGTGTGAACTGAAAGCAGTCCACAGATCACTCTTTGAGAAGCACTGCTTTAAATAAACTTACATTAATTTACACAGTGGCCAGTGTATGACTGCTCATGAAACTAATTAAAGAACAGACGTTGGCTAGATTTGGTGGCTTAGCCTGTAATCCTAGCACTTTGCAAGGCCGAGATGAGTGGAATGCCTGAGCCCTTGGGTTCAAGACCAGCCCGGGCAACTTGGTGAGACCTCGTCTCTACAATAAATAAACAGTTAGCCAGGCATGGTAGTGTGCACCTGTAGTTCTGACTATTTGGAAGGCTGAAGCAGAAGAATTGCCAGAGCCCAGCAGGTTGACACTGGGGTGGCCATGAGGGTGCCACTGACTCCAACCTGGGTGAGAGAGTGAGACTCCAACTCAAAAAAAAAAAAAAAAGACCTCAATACTGTTAGGAGAAGACATAAGAGCCTGGGATTTTAAGGGATTTTTGCTGGTTTGTTTTTACTATTTTAGGTATGTGTGACTATTTTTTCTTCAATGTTTTGAAGTAGATGGTATTAGCATTAGCCTGCTGATTCAGCCAGAGATAGACAACAGACATTTTCAATTATTAATTCACTCCTCAGTCAGCATTTTTGAACATCATGTCTATGACAGACACTGTCCTTGATGTTGGAATCCAAATTTGCATAGAATCTGGTCTCTGCATTAAACAAACCTAAATTAAATTTATTTTACAAAATAGCTGGCATGTCATCTTCAAAAGTGCAGGTCATAAGAGACAAGGAAAGTCTGTAAAACTTTTCTACACTTACAGAGACTAATAAAACATGACCACTAAACAAAGTACATCATTTGGAAACAAATTCTTACACTCTAAAGGACATTAATTGTAATTTACTTGGACAACCCATGAAACTTGAATGAAATCTGAAGATTAGATGGTAGTCAACGCTATTTCCAGTCAAGTCAGACTGCCATAATATAATATCAAAACTTAGGTGGCTTAAGCAACAGGGATTTAGTTTTCACTTCTGGAGTTTGAAAAACTCAAGATCAAGACACTAGCTGAATAGATTCCCCAGTGAGGGCTCTCTTCCTAGCTTGCAGATGACTGCATTTTTGCAGTGTCTTCATATGCTAGAGAAAGAGAAAACAAGTTCTCTGGTGTCTCTCCTCATATGGGTGCTAATCCCATCATGAGAGCCCTTCCCTTATAATCTCATCTAAACCTGATTATCTAATTATCTCCAAAAGTCCCATCCCTAAACACGATTACATTGGAAATTTGAGGCTTTAACATGAAATTCAGGGCAAGGAACACAATTCAGATCATAGCACCTGATATTTCTGATTTGATTATGGTTATGTAGAAAACTTTGTAGGAGACACAACCTAAGTAGCTGACGGCAGTGGGGCATTAGATTGGCAATTTACAAGTGGTTAAGTGAAAAATGTTTTCTGTGTTGTGCTTGCAAATTTGCTCTAAGTTCATGATTGCCTCAACAACAGTTTTAAAGAGATTGTTTCTGACCTCAGATTCTCAATTCCACTAGAGACAAGAGATATGTGAGCAACCGTAAATAAATACCATTCAATGCAGTGAAATAAGTAAGTGGTAGAATAACACAGGATTGAAATCAAGGAGAGAGGGTGACTCTGACCAGAAGGAAAGCAGGAAAGCAGGACAGACCTCCACAAGGAAGTAAGCCTCAAATTCTTAAATGGGTTAGAATGTAAAACAATCCAGGGTCCATTAGACTCCATTTATTCAGTAATAATTAGGCGACAAGATTTGTATTTTTCCAGGGCATTAGACTTCCTCTTGACCCATTATCTTTATCATTTGCTTTTAGAATTAAAAAAATAAAAAAATTGCAGAATGCTCGAATAAAGGAAAAGATGGTAATAAACTAGTAGCACAAGGTGAGTTGTGACTCAGATAAAAATGTGTCCAAAAAATGATGTTTCTTACCCACCATTCCTTTGCATAGCATCACACATTTTAACTACACCCTGTTGGCACACTTCCTTCACTCTTGCTCTCCCCTTTCTGGTCTTTCTTGCTTCTGGAATTTAAAGATAGCCTTCTCTGTTAAGTCTCCACTTTTGTTGCTATAAACACGGCCCTCTCTAAATATTACGTGAAGTTTCTAATAAAGAAGGGAACACAATCGTTAGAGTGTTCTTTTCTTTCCCTGTTTAACCTAGAGGTTTATGACTCATTCATTGACTGAGAAAATATTCATGGGACATCTATGCAAAGGTGGCAAATTGTTGGTCTAAGATATGTCTTGACTTCTTTATGTAGCTCTCTCTCTCTTCCTTAATTTAAATTCCAGCCAACATGCAAAAACACGTTATGTAACATAAAAACTCCAATACAGTAACTGACTTCCTAAACCTTCAGAAGCTATGGCCACTTGAGCACACACTTAGTTAGAAAATTTAAATAGAATACTCATTCTAGTATTCTATAAACAGCCCTGGTAGCTCAGATATTGATTATATAATCATCTGTTCCTGATCCACATCATTCCCTATTGCCTGATATTTGTTCTGTTATACTCCCATTTGATGCATGCATGAGCCCTAGAAACATAGGTAACAATGAGGGGATCAGAGCTTTGAAAATGAAGACACTGCCAAGATGTGCATTTTTTTGAAACACTGAGTTTCAAGTTTTGGATTTAAAAAGGTTGGCAACAGTGGCTCACTCCCATAATCCAAGAGACATGGAAGGCTGAGATGGGAGGATTGCTAGAGTCTAGGAGTATGAGACCATCCTGGGCAATATACCAACACCCTGTCTCTACAAAAAATAAAATTAACCAGGCATGGTGACATGCATCTGTGGCCTGGGAATAGCCCAGGAGAGTGAGGCTGCAGTGGGCAGTGATTGTGCTACCGCACCCCTGCCTGGGCAACAGAGTGAGAACCTGACTTAAAAAAAAAAAAAAGTTAGTCGCAAGCTCAAAAAAAACCAAAACAAAAAAGAAAAAATCTTAGAAAAGATTGATTAAGAACCTTTCCTCCTTCCTAATGACTTAATTATTTGCCCAGTAAAAGGTATGTGAAATCAGAGTTGCAGCTAGTGACTTTCCACAACTTAGATGAGAAGAAAAACTGTTATGCACTAGGCATTACGTTCAGTTTCAAAAGTTGTTTTACACCCACTAATTCTTAATTTTTTTTGTAAAGAAAATTGAAATTGTTACATCTGTTCACCATATTTTAAATTTACATTACCATTGAACTCAGGCTAAGGTGTAATCAGAGGTTCTTTCAAGCATTCAAACTGGTAATAACTATACTTCTGCTGTTTGAGACAATGTTAAAGATTCAAATGACTCGAGCAGCAATTTGCATTATACAAAGTACTGGAGATAATGCTCCCTTTCTTCTAATAGAGTTCACATAAAAATTGCTTCTTTACATACTACTGCTATTTTGCAAATAAATATCTATATTTTTAATTCACAGGGCCAAGTGATTACATTAACAATAATAATAATGTCTTACACGTGTACAGTACTTTGAAACTGACACAGTGTTTCTATATTCATATGAAGTAATGTATACATAAGCTCAGTATCATAAATATTTTTAAAATAAATTTGTAAACATTTTTCTGAAATACATGACACGTAGGTATGGTTTTGAACATGGCTATCACAAAGACTCATTAAAATTCAATTTAAAATAATTTTCACTGTAGATCAAAACCATATGTTTATGTTATTTGTATCTAATCCATCAGGAGAATTGATTATAATTTACTCCAGGGATAATAGCAAGGCATATAGTGGCCCCTTATAAAATTTGTGTAAGATTTAGCGGTTCTATTTGATTACTTTTTCTTCTTATACTTCAATCCAGTTTAATTGAATGAATATATGTACTGCATCTATTCAGTTAAAAAATGAATAATACAGAGTCACTACTGTCAAGGTGTTAACAGCCTAGTGAGAAAAAAAGATGCATACAAAATGAATTTTTATATGCAACATAATGTGATAAGATCTATTTCTTCCAAGGATTGTCAGTAGTGGGAAATTGCCAGGGGGTGGGAATAGGCAGTAGTGGAATTCTGCTGGGGGGAAGATGTACCTCATTAACAAGGGTACCTGCATAATGAACATTTGCATATTTAACCCTGAATTGTACCCCACATCTTTAAAATAAAAAATTAAAAAAAATAAAGATCTATTTCTTCCTGAGGTGCTATGGAGATGTAAGACAACTAGTGAGAGTGGGAATGAGGAGAAAAGTGAGTTTTTATGGAAGGAGGTGTCATTTGGGCTGAACTCTGAAGAAATTGGTAGACTTTCAGTTTTACATATCTGCAGTACACTTGCATGAACACCTATAATTATCAGCTTTCCTTCCCCAGACCATGGATGTACACTTAACTAATACTATTTACTAACCTCTTTACTGCAACATCTTGTCTTCACTTCTTACTTTCTTGATTCAATATACAAATGAGAATTATTATTTTGTATGCCTGCCAGAAGTATAATTAAGGAATGCATCTTTTTATTCTATTTTAATGTTCTATTTTTTTAAAGCTTAGAAGACCTATTAAATAAATCATGATACATTCAAAATATTGCCTAGTATGTAGCCTGAAAGAAGGGTGAAGTAAATAATATATACTGACTTAGAAGTATCTTGCAATTCAAATGATAAAAAAGCACACAGAAATCATGTGTATGGTATGAAAACGTTATGTGCACATATTGATATTTATGTATATAGAAAAGAAATCTGAAATAATAAATACCAAAATTTTAGTCATAGCTAACTTTGAGGGATATATCATTTTCTACTTAGTACAATTTTCTATTTTTTAATTTTAAGTAAATTTAAACAACAAAATATACATCAGCTATCTTCCCCACTCTAAGAATTAGAAAGATCATTGCCACTTTATCAATGTTTTTAGAAAACATTAAAGATCATAAATTATTTGCAGATATAAGTTCAAATCCTTGAACAAGCAAATTAGAGTGAAAGGTGACAACAAAAATTATGTTTATATTGAGGATGTCTTCAAATTTTACTAGAATTAAAGCCAAAAATAGGTTTGTTTTTGTTTTTTGTTTTTTGTTTTTGAGTTGGAGTCTCACTCTGTCGCCCAGACTGGAGTGCAGTGGCCACTCCCGGCCACTGCAGCCTCGACCTGCTGGGCTCCGGCGATCCTTCTGCCTCAGCCTTCTGAGTAGCTGGAACTACAGGCGCGCACTACCACGCCCAGCTAATTTTTTTATTTATTATAGAGATGAGGTCTCGCCAAGTTGCCCAGGCAGGTCTCGAACCCGCGGGCTCAGGCAATTCTCTCACCTTGGCCTCCCAAGGCCACCGAGCCCGGCCCCAAAATTAGTTTTTATCAATACATAGCAAGACTATTTTCCATCAATATACCAAAAAATCAGCAACAGTCACCTAAAGATAAAAGACAATGAATGTAACAAATTCATGCAATCTGCTTTATTATTTTTCATTGTACTGGTAGCTGGAAATGAAAACTTTGAAAGTATAGCAGGCGATATATAAAAATAAAATAGAATCATAAAACCCTTGGCCTCATCAGAAAACGATACAATGATTCATCACAAAGGCATCTGTAGATTAGAACTATAATGTTACAGCTAGAAAAATAAATAATTTCTTTAGTTTTTGTGTCTCAGTTGGCCTCACCTGAAGCTACACAAGGTTATTCCTGCCCACCAATGATCTGAGTCCCACTCCTCTGTCACTCAACCAGATCAACAAAAATAAGCATGTTCTGTATGAGATTTGAGGAGTCCCACATTCATCTGACAGTCTTTGGTATACTTGATCCTGATTTCAACTCCTAGGTAGGCAAGAATGACATTACATGCACTTTATAGATGAGGAAACTTAACTCAGAGGCACCATGATTCACCACAAACAAATCTCATTAGCAGTGAGGAGGCTGTTCTCTATAATATACAGCAAACCTAAGAGACCATCATCAACCACTGTACAAGTAAACGTAACCTGGCTAGTCATTTTTACAAAGACTTTCCGACTCCTGGCCTACTGTTGGCTTTCATGTTACTGTTGTTTTGTTTTCTGCCTTATGTCTCTAATCTGTACTGTTCTCTTTTCAGCACTGAGCAGTTGTCCTGAATTAGAAAAGAAGTGCTAGAATGTGGGAGTGGGGATTGACCTACATCTGAACAATTTGCATATGATTCACCACAATTAAACAATTTGGTGTGAAATAACTACAATTAAGTTATTATCAGAAAAGTATTTACTAGGCTGGAAATTCTAAATTTATCTTCGTATACACCCTAACCAAGAAAAAGGCCAGATTTTCTGCACTCTATTAAGTAAAGCAAATACTAAGTAAATTCCTCCAAATTAACATTTTTATTGCTAAATCACTTGCAGTTTATTATATGAGTGGTTACTTTAGTTGTTTCTCTAAAAATTATAGGTTTGAAATAGGATGAAAAATATGAAATTATGGTATACAAGAGAGTTTCAGTTTCTAACAGTATATATTTATATAATAAAGCATATATGTATTAAATTACCTTCCTGATATATGGAAATTATATATAGTAATGTCAAACCACCATAAGAATTTGAAAAAAGTAATAGCAAAATTTAAAAGAAAGAATAAATTCTGTCTATAATAAAACATAAACTATAATGGTATAAAAGACAAATTCAAACAGACAAACACTGTGTGCTGGGTGATTTCAAGTTGAACAGTATGTGGATATAACACACTTTTTACCTATTAAAAATAATCAACATCAATTCTATCTATGTCTAACAAGGGGACTAATGAATTAAAACACAGCTAAGACAAATATAACATTTTATAACCACAAAAGATTTTTTTTTTCCTACCTTGGTAGGTGAGTAAAAGACACTCTGATTAATTTGTATGGGAACCCTGAAAAAGAAATAGAGAATAGATGAAACAAAGAATAATAAAATAGTAGAACTGCTTTAACATGACTATCCATATTGAATGCCAGTGGTCTATCTGCTGGGTAACCATACACAGTGGCAAGCTGTTGTCTGTGCCCTCCTCACATACACATGAGGCTAGCAGCACTGATAGGGACAAAGGGCCCACGGCCAGTGGAATGAATGCACGATACTCACGTAGTAAGCATGAATGTAATAATTATGACTCTTTTTTTTCACAACTATTAGCCAATTTTGTCATTTATTATTGACAGTTGGTAAGGGTGAAAAAGGGCAAATCACTCCATATTGCTAAAATGAAGCAAATCAACAACTAAGGAAAAACAAAATTACATAACAAAGAATTTTAGATTATATAGCACATCTTTTATATCATTGAAAATATAGTAGTGAGATTAAAGTCCATTATCTAGACAAGATTATAAGATTTCAGCTCAAGTGACCCAAGTCTTACATCCTAGGGATTTAATAGAGATATTATCTGGCACAGGGAATTAAATACTAAAATTTTGGATACCCTTCATTAAAATAGAATCAATCTTAGAACTAGAAGGTAATTTAAAAATCAAGCGGTCCAACTTCCTCACTTTGCAGATAAGCAAAGCAAGGTCATACAGTTAGCTCATGGCAGAAGCAAGGTTAAAATTTCCATCTTCCCGCTTCACACAAGTTATTTAATTCTTTGTTAACTTCCAAGATTGGAAAGAAGTAGAGGGAGCAGAACTGCTCTTGATAAGTTCCGTCCTCTTAATGAAACATCATATTCCTTCTTGAATGAATGATGTATGTCATCAAGATTTACTGTATCTACCTAATTTAAAACTGCTTTCTTTGGTGGAAGGAGATACCAAAGAATTAGATGTCAGGATTCTGGCCTTAAACTGCTTGCAAACCAATGAGAGAAGGCAAGAAAAAAAAAAAATGTCAAGGGAAAAAAAAACACATGATCTACAGTTCTGGCAAAACCAGTTAGTAATACTACTAATTTAGAATAGCAAGAAATCACTCGTAATCCTCCACATAAAATCTGTTTTCTGGGTAGACTTAAAATAAAGAAAATCTACCATTTGCTGTTTAATATATGCCTCCTCACTCTAAAGTGACCTGTACTATTATAAGTAGTAATGAAATTACTCCTTTCCTTCCTGGCTAGGCTTTATATTTTAAAATATATAAATATACAATCATTTGTGATTCTTAATTAATACAATATAATTTGTGTAACAGTTCATAAAATGTTTCTTGGAAATGCCTTTAAAGATACATAATAACCCTTGGCTCAGTTTGTTTTGCTATTAACAGACAGTAATCTCTATGTCTTCAAACACTGTAAAAACAGAAGCAACATTACATAAGCATAGAATCCACCCCTGTGCTACCAAGGCTTAGAATTATAAGAGGCCAGAATTGGAGCAAGTAGTGGCACAATAGCTGTGAGAATGTTTTCATGTGAGTGTGCTATAATCTCAGAAACAGCTTGCTTGTACCATGACAGACACTCATGGTATCAGTACGAAGCATCTTCCCCTGTTGGACAAACTCAATGATTAATTCATGTTTCTTTTGCAGAACGTCAAAGGATGAATGTAGTAAGTTTAAAAGTCATATCAGATATCTTAAAAGACACGAGACAAAAAGTGCTTTAAAACTGTGTGCTTTAAATAATTTGAGAGTTTGAGGTGTATGTACCCAGTTACAGTAGCTAGTGTCTGTAAGAAGATAAAGCATTATTTAATAATAAGATGTATTTCTGGATTGACTCCAATTTTTCAGTACTGTTTAATAATTGAAAAGAACATTAAGACAAAGATATTTTGTGCCAAAGTTCAAGCAACTTGACCCAACCATTATTAAGAGAAATAAAGTCACAGAATACATTTCAAATAGATGTTCTTTGAAATAACAGTAATTGGTAAAGTACAAAGTATGTGTACATTTTTCTCTAAGAAGATATATGACCATAGTTTGGCATATATATATATGCATTTATATACACATACTTATACACACTGCTGTGTGTGGACACAATTACATTTTACATAAGCAAATGTAGTGAAACAGTGAAATATATACATCTTATCTATTATGCATTTTATATTCTGACTTGAGATGAGAGTTTTGTCTTTTTCACTATCTCCAAGATCAAGATTATGATAAATAAACACATTTGCAAGTTTCAAAGTGACATTCCAGGTGCAAATGACTACCAACATAAAGCAAGATTACCATCATGTGGAAGGCAAGATTTTGCAGAGTTGAAAGACAAAAAAGAGATAAGTTGAGTTACTCATTTTTAATATAAATTAATTAGAAACGTTCTCCTTGCTCCCTACTCCACTTCCCATTCACTGAAAAGACTATTTGTTTATTAAGACGCTTCTGAAAACACATCAACAATCTCCTATTTTGGAAAAATGGGCCGGTCACAGTGGTTCACGCCTGTAATCCCAGCACTTTGGGAGGTGGAGGCGAGAGGATTGCCCTAGTCCAGGGGTTCAAGACCAAACTGGGCAACTTGGTGAGACCGTGTCTGTACAGCAAATTAAAAAAAAAAATTAGCTGGGTGTGGTGGCATGCACCTGTGGTTCCAGCTACTTAGAAGGCTAAGATGGAAGGATCACCTGAACCTAGCTGGTAAAGACTGTGGTGACTGTGAGTGTGCCACTGCACTTCAGTCTGGGCAACAAAGTGAGACTCCTACTAAAGAAAAAAAAGAAAAAGAAAAAGAAAAAAGAAGCTTGAACAATCGAAACATTGAAAATATTTTTAAAATGTATTCACTTATTTGTTCCTAAAGGCGTCAGTTCTTTCATCAGGAAAAGAGGTCAATGAGTGTATATTTTACAAGGAGAGTATATTGCTTATAGCACGTGAAGGACAGGAACAAAATTGGGCCTTCACATTTCTACCAAAAGTACCTAGGAAAAAACAAACTTTAAAATGCCTATACTATGCACCTTTGACAGAAAATAAGCAGACTTTTTATAATTAACATATAGAGGATTCTACTTAAAATGTCTATAACAACAGAATTTTAAAATATAGTACCTATTTGTAGGCCAATTGTGTTAAAAACTTTCCGATTGTCTAGATACGTCCTTTTATTTTACAGATGCAAAAATGAATTAAGATGTATACAATAATATTTATGAGTAAAACTGAATTTTATTATCATAACATACGTTTTCTTTTGATCTTCCATGAGGCTTAGTATTGCCATTGTCGGAATAATGATCATTAAAAATCCTCTCATTTTTTAGTTTGAGATTCACCCTCTAGGTCCTCTTCAGAATTCAAATCAAGTAATATCTACTAGTAGTATATTTTTATTTCAAAACATATATTCTTATATTTAATAAGCATGGAAGAATAAACACAAGGTTAACAAATAAAGCATAATTTAAAATACTAAGTTTTCTCACATCATTAACAAAGTATGAATTTTTGTTCAAAAGAAATATTTATTTTCCTCTTAGACATTTATGCACTGCATTTTCTCTTCTGTATTCCACAATTTGAATTTCCCAGTTCTATACTTTGAGTCCCAAACAGGGATAGGGTTAGATTTGACCTATTTAATAATGATATCAAGAAGTTATGATTTAGTTAATGGTATACAGAATCTTTTTCCTAGAGGGCACAAGACCCACAGCTTAGCATTATAACCATCTTTACTTCTTAACTAACAATCATATGATGGTCTAAATCATAATAAGGCCACTTCTGACCTTCCAGAGGCTGCAGCTTTCTTGCATGGTGATACAATGGTTTGAGAACAGAATGGTTTCAGCAATAACTTCATGTCCAAGGAATTTGATAAGGCCTTTTTTCCACAAAGGCTTTCTTAGAGAGAAAGATATGACTGGCTTTCTGCCAAAAGACCTGCTGTACAGATTGATCTCAAGTGATCATTTTTTTTTCCAAGTGACAGTTGGAATATGCCCATTAGGATGGTTCTAGAAGTGTTCTTAAGCAACTTGTAGAGGCCTAGCTGAGGTCTTGTCAGTTGATCTGAGAATAGCAGTGACAGCATCCCAAGGTCAGACAGTCATATTGTCATGTTTGATACCTTTCTGGAATAAAAATCTCCATTTAGGTGAAATGTGCTGTATTTTAAAATCACAGAGATTCAGGAAGTATAGTTTTTAGCTTGGCTTATTTTATATATTGCAAAGTAAGTCTAATGTTATTTGTTTAAAAAACACATCCACATGTCTTCTTTAAATATGTTTTCTTTTGACTGCTATTAATGGAATGTATAATATTTTTTATTTAAAAATGTCCCAACTTTTATTTTGGAAAATTCAAAATAATTAATATTTTTTTAATTAAAAGAAGGTCATATCCTGAATAAGAAATTCTTGCTCTTGCAGAGTTTATATACTACTAAAGTTGATAAACAAATGTATAAATACATATGGACTACAGATAGTAGTAAGTGCTAGAAAGAGAAATAATGCAGGAAAATGTGGAAATAAGGGGTTACATTTTTAGATACAGTGAGAAAATTAGAAAGATTAGTAAGCAAAAGAATAGTAGAAGAGATAACTTCCTAAAAGCTATCATGTTGGTTCTGTTATTTTGGACATTTGGACATTTGAGCCAAAGATTCCCATTTAGGTCACTATGGAATCTTTCTGTGAAATAATAACATTCATTTTACAAATTTTTGTAACACATATATTTGATTGCAAAATAGCTCATAAAATATTATAGGGAAACACCTGAAAAGTACACCACGATTAAAGAGAAAGGACTGGAATAAAATTTAATGAGCTTGAGTTTTGCACACTTATATATATTAGTTAAAACTTGTAAGTATTATTTCCACTTTATAGATAAGGAAACAGATACTTAAGATTAAGTAACTTCCTCACATCAAAAAGATTAACAGCAGCGCTTGGATCTAAGTCCCTGTCACTCTCAAACCCAGTACCTCTTGCTTCACCTTTTTCAGTTAGAAAAGTGAGGCAAAGCATTTCTAAATCAGATAAGCATTCCTGGTTTTTTTTCCCCCTTGAGGTTAAACTTATGCAGTACACAAATAAAAGAATTGAAAATCAAATATATTTTTAAAACTAATAATTTCTCATGCTTTATCTTTCATAAGCTTGTTTTATTATAATTCCTGGCTCCAATCAAACAAACAAATTTATTAAATTCTAATTTGGGAACATATAAAGTTATCCTTTACACAATTCTACCAATGTTAGACTTGACATAATTCTCTTTGGTACACTTCTACTCATGTTTCAGAATTTGCAAAAATATATGTATGATTTAGTGAGTTATTTGTATTACCCCTGAATATCTTAAAAGCAGACATTGATATTAGCTTGTATGCAATTTCAAACATAAACAGTAAAGTCTATAACTGAAAAAGAAATTTAGTAATATAAAATGGAAGAAAAACAATAAATATTAAGCCCTAAATTGACTCCTAAATATTGATGTTATCCCTTGAAAATCAAATATTCCTTTAATTTTTTTCAATAACTTCATCTTTACTTGGAACTTCAGATTTGTTGTAACAGCATTTAACTGTTAAGCTGTTAAAAATGAAGATGCTCCCAGTGTATGAAAGGAAATTGCAAATCATCTGTCTGTAATTATCAAATTGGTAATTAAGAAAGGTATAAATATTCACTGGCCTTTTTTTTTTTTTCCTTCTTCAGAATTCTTCCATAGATATTACAATCTGGACACTGATCTCTTTTTTCATTATAATAAACTGAGTTTTAGATGAGCCAAATATTAAGACATAAATGTCCACCAAACTTCAGAAAGATAACTGCTTTTGTTTTATGATAAATATAGGGTAGCAATGTGAGTTACTAAAGTAAAATTTAAGTTGCTACTAACTCAGGTTCAATAAATCACTGGAGACACTGGTGTAAATTGTTAGTCTCATTATCTATGCAAACTAAAGAGAATGGGTCAATAATCAAGTCTGACTAATACCCACATTCTCTCCATGACAAACAGTAGACCTCATTTATGTCCAGAGATGCATCAGTTAAGTTTTGTGGAAAATGACAAAATATCATGACAAAAATTTGATGTCAAATCAATTAAAAAGATCAGTCTGAAAGAACTGCTCAAAAGAAAACCCTAAACCATTCTTTTAAATGGCATATATTCTCATCAAGAGTTAATCTTTATCATTTTTTTCAAGTCCTCAACTATAACAAAAGTCCTCAACTATAGCAAATCACTTAGAACATGTTTCTTGGACAGAAGACACATACCACCCCCATAATATTAAAAGTCTATTTATAATTGATATTTAAATTTTAAATTCTCTTTTTGGCAAATGTTGCAAAGTTCCAATTATCAAATGACTTTTTTTTTGTTTGTTTGGTTGGTTTGGCTTGGTTTCAGCAATGAAAATGCCCATCACATGGTTCTTCTGTCCTTGCCAAGACTTCTTGATCTTAAAATAGCAGAAGCCTCAAATTTGGGAAAAAAAAAATCGCATAAATATTGCACAGATATAACAGAAAACTAGTAAAATAAAATATGAGAAGTTAAACCCATTTTATTATTTTTGATACTTTCTGTACCTTTTTATTTTGAAGTACTTAAAAACTAACTTATTTATTTATTAATTTTAAAGATGTGAGCCGGGCTCGGTGGCTCAGCCTGTAATCCCGCGCCTTTGGGAGGCTGAGGTGAGTGGATTGCCTGAGCCCGTGGGTTCGAGACCCGCCTGGGCAAGCAAGACCTCATCTCTACAATAAATCAAAAAATTAGCCGGGCG
>CAUYQG010090789.1:0-13528 GCA_963574415.1 Tarsius wallacei | reverse complement strand
GGCGGCGGCGGCGGCGGCGGCGGAGGAGGAGGAGGGGGCGCCGCGGGCAGGCGATGTGAGCGCGGCGCTCTGGGCAGGTGAGGCGCGCTGGCCGGGGGTGGCGAGGCGCGGGTGGGGCCGGCGGGGCCGGGGGCAGTCCCCGGGCCGCTGTCCCGCTGCCTCTGGGCGCGGCGGGGCGGGCGCCTCCGCGCCTGGTCAGTCCCGCTGGCCGGCGGGTGGGCGGGCGGCCGGCGCTGGCGGGCGCCGAGGCCGGGCGGGGTTCGGAGGCCCCGGGCACTTGCTGGGGCCAGGCGCGCGTTCCCGAGGGGCCAACCGTGCTCGGCCCTGGAGTCCGGGCGCCCCTGGCCCGGCCGAGCGTTGCGCTCGGGCAGCTGCCCCGGGCTCCCCAGCCTCCGCTCGGGTCGTCCTGGAGATCCCCAGCTTCCGGGCCCCTGGCTCTGTAGGCGCTCCCTACTGTATGGGAGGGCCTGATAGTTGAGTCCGCTGGATAGCCAGCTTGGCCAGGGGGCTCGGCTCTGCGGGTGACTGCAAAAGAACGGCAGCCTCACGCCACCTCCTTTCTCCAGGTAAACCGGCGGCGGCGGCGACGCGTTGTGCTTGGCCCCCAACGTCTCCATGGTCACTCTCGCGCGCTCTCTGTCCTGCCATTACGAAGGGCTGGTTTGGGGCTAACCTGGGAGTGTAAACAGTGCTCTTCTAGGCTAAGTGGCTGTGCTTTTAGGGCGGCACTGGTGTGGGAGTCTCTGTCTTGAGGCATTCAGTAAGTCTCTTCCACGCTGGGCCTCAGTTTCCCCATGTGATCTTTGAGGGTTTAGATTAGCTTTCTAAGGACCCTTCCAGCTCTACCGTTTCGTGTAAGTATGAAATTGGAAGGACTGCCCCCGGTGCAGCATACTGGGCAGTTTTTGCTGAAGACTTTGCCAATGTGGACTTTTTTAGCCACTTAATGCACTTTGCTTCCAGAAGGCTTTAAAATGATTCCAAGAAGCTTTTTCTAAATCTCACCTTAAACATTCATCCCTTGCTTTTGTCCCCAGTAGTAGTAAATCACATTCTACCGAGTTTTTGCATGCAGAATTTTTTGTTGTTTATATTTGCCCATTTTCTCTTTGTTCCCTAGCCCAGGCCCTGTTTGCTTCACATCTGGATTATTGCAACAGCTTCTTAGCTGGTCTTTGACTCTAGAGGTTCCCCCCATCCCCCATCCTTCCTTTATGCTAACGCCAAACTTACTATAGGAAGTCAAAAAGTAGAGTACTCGCTTTCTTATTAAATGTCAAGATGCTGTTCCATGTGGTGGGGAAAAGTAGTAGAAAGCATACTTACAGTCTCCAAGCAGTTTTACACTGGGTGCTGAGACATTACCTGTGAAAGGTAATTTTGATGAGACAAGGTTGTGTGCTGAAGAATTAAAAAGGGGAGATGGAGGTCATTGTGGGTGAGTGGTCAGGGAGGGCTTAGTGAGGGGGCGGGATTTGAGCTGGGTGTTAAAGGATGAGGAGCATTCAGATAGGAAAAGAGGAATCAGGCCCAGTGATCCTATAGAGTTAGTGAATAGACCAGTCTCCTGGCAGAAAACGTGCATGTAGGAGGAAAGATTGGTTGGGGCTAGTTCCTGAAAGAACTTGTACACTAGGCCAAAGTTGAAACGATTCTTAGGGCATTGGTGAGCCACAGGAGACAAGGGGTATTTTGCTGGAGAGGGAAAGGAGAGGTTAGAAGCCTGGAGATTGGGTAGGAGCCCAGGGCAGTTGTATAGCTATTCGAAGCTGAGTAGTGTCCTCTTGCCTGCCATGGGGTGTCCAGCCACTGCCTGCCTGTCTTTTAAAGGCTCTCCTTGGTTTGGCTCCACCCCACCTACCTGAAAACCTTATTCCCTGCTTCTCCTTCTCCAAGTCCACCCCTGCAGAAGCCAGTTTATTACTGCCTCTTGGGATTTGCTTCTCTTGTTTCCCCTCCTGAAGTACTGGCCTTTTTCTTCTCAGAACAGATTCTCCATTTTACTTCCTTCAAGCCCCTGCTGAAGATATACTTCCTCCAGAGGGTGTTCCCTGACTGCCCTACCCCCACGCATTTGTGGCACTCAGATTCAGCACTTGTTCCTTGGTTGTTGAACTTGTTCTTGTCCCAACTGCAGTGGGAGTTTTTTTGAGGGCATTGTGTCTTAATACTTCTCTCAGAGCCCTTGTAGTATCTAATAGTAGAGCAGGACTTTCGTAATAGATACTCAAATACTTCCTGATTTTTGTTGGTAAACAACTTTTTTTTTTTTTGTAATTTGATGGTTTTTTTTTTTTTAAGGAGAAGCTGTTATTAGATATCAGCTTTCTCTGTCATATATAATTTGATCTTTTGCTGCCATTCCAGGTGGGTGTTTTCAGCTTTTTTTTTTAGGATGCAGAAAGCACAAAACAAATGCTTGAAACTTTAAAATGTTTACTCTTGATCATAGGAAAAGAGCATCATGTAATTCATCAGTTAGAGTCTGTGGGGAAAGAACATCTGTTTAGGAATCAGACCTGGGTTTGAATCCCAACAAGTCTACTTAGTAGCTATGTGAGCTTGAGTGATTTATCTAATATCTCTGAGCCTCTTTTTTCTTAATTGTAGTGTGGGGATAATAAAATCCATCTCATAGGGTTGTAAAGTGAAAACAGTATATGAAGGAGGTTGCAAAATTTACAGCACCTAATAACTGCTTAATACATTTTCATTATTATCTTTATTGGGTGTAATTTTATTATGGTGGAGAAATGATAGGCCACTGAACTGTGTATCCACTGAGTTGTGAATTTCCATATGTATCTTTATCCCATTTTTGTCTTCCATTTGAAGCACTTGTCAAAAATATCAGTATCATGAATCTAGAATGCCATCATTATGTTTTATTCCTATTAATTTTCTTGTTACTTTAGTTTAAATTCTGCTTAATGTTTTTCAAACTTTTTAATCGTGTCCATTTAATGTTTTGTAGCTGACAAACTGCTGAATTTAGCTTAGTGAAGGTCATCAACTGAACGCAGTTAAATTTCTAATGGTTATTTTCTGGTTGATGTTGATGGCATGGAAAACCTCATGGAAGAATGCAATTCAAGGTGAGCTTTTCTACTCCTTTTGTCATAAGAGGCAAGACTTAATGTATTTTCCAGGTCCAGTGCCCCTGAAGTGCTAGCAGTAAGCAGATAAGATGCTATTCTTGAATATTTTAATTTTGAGTTCTTTGCCTTAAGAAAGCTTTTTTTTTTTTTTTAATACCTGAAACAAGCTGGGCTCAGTGGCTCAGCGTGTAATCCCGCGCCTTTGGGAGACTGAGGTGAGTGGATTGCCTGACTCTGCGGGTTTGAGACCCACCTGGGCAACTTGGCGAGACCTCATCTCTACAATAAAATTAGCCGGGCGTGGTAGCGCGCGCCCGTAGTTCCAGCTACTTGGAAGGCTGAGGCGGAAGGATCGCCGGAGCCCAGCAGGTCGAGGCTGCGGTGGCCGGGAGCGGCCACTGCACTCCAGTCTGGGCGACAGTGAAACTCCAACTCAAAAAAAAAAAAAAATGCCTGAAACAAATCCTTCCAATTTGTGATTAGAATTTGAAACATCTTTTTGCCTACTTCACTGACAGAAGTAAAAAGAATGGAGATTTTGCAGAGAAACTCCTGCAAACCATTCAAACTACAAATTGTGATTCCTTAATCATCACCATGTCAGACCCGGCCTGACTTTATCCATGTAGTAATACATCCTTGAGTGAGGATACTTTTTCCACTCGGAGTTGATCAGGAAGAATCCACTAATAAAAACTCTGCATTTCATCAGTGTGCCTGGATTAAAGTCTTTATAGGAGATAAAAGTTCTGACTTTGGAGACTGACAAATCTAGGTCCAAACCCTGGCTCAGCCAGTCATTGGCTGAGTGATTGGGCAAGTTTCTTAGTCTCTCTGAGCTTACTTGGCATACTGTATACAGTAGGAGTGCAATAACTGTTAGCCCTTACTGTTAGTAAAATTAGAGGCCATTCTTCTGCTTGGAAAGCTCAGAAGAAGCTTCTGATGATATTTTGGATTGACTAAAAGACAAATTGCACCCTCTCAGAATTAGTGTATCTGAGCAGACCTGGAGAATGTTAACGCCTTGGTAGGAAATGTAACAGTTTGGATAAAAATGTTCTTTCAGGCTCACATGAATTAATGCAGTAAGAACTCTAAACTTGTTTTCTTTTAAATTAGGATGAGTACTTCATGAATATCCATCACAGAATGCCATTTTATTTATTTTTTTTTCCTGCATTGGGTTTCAGTAGCACCAGAATGTCTCACGCAGCCCTGGTGTTATTTGGCTACTGCTTTCTAAAGGATTAGATTGTAACTCATGACAGCTGAATTTTAGTTTTAATCTAGACCCAGGCAGAAATACCTAGAAAAGTTATTTTTATATAGTTGTTACTGCTGTTACCATGCCTTTCATCCTCATTGCTTCAATCTGTGGTCTTTTTAATGACTTTTTGTATGAGAATGAAAATTAGGGATCTTTAGGCTTCCAGTGCCTGATAGAGAAACCCTAGTTGAGCTGTGTCTCAGGTATCAGCAAGTGACTGAAGTCAGCAGGTGCAAATCTGGGTCTGGAATCATAAGCATCTTGATTGAGAATAATGGGTACCTCCTGGTGCCTTAAACAACTTCCAAATGTGTAACTTTCTTTTCTTGGAAGTGTAACTGGGTATTTTTAAACAAAGTGTAGCATCTTGTGGAGCAAATTAAGAGTGTTTATAGGTTAGGCTGGAATAAGCCACCTTGCTAGATGTTGCCTGTTGGCAGAGACTCCCTTACATCTCTAGGGTCTTCAGAAGGACAAGTTGAGAGCAGAGGGTGTGGCTGCAGTGGCAATCCATGGATTTTGAGCCATCAGCTCGGTTTAGGTTTTGTCATTGGACATGTCCTGAGAGCCTCTCTGTGCCAGACTTGCCCCTTGGCTCTGGACACACAGTTCCTGCCCTTAGAGAATTCATTTGAGAGCACGAAAGCTCAACAGCATGGATAACTCACAAAATCAGCACATCTCTGATGGCCTCATTTTACCCTCTTTCTTATGTTCTGGTTGTCATTTTGGGGAGATTGTTCTAGGGCTTTACTAAAGAATGATGTTAGAGGGGATTTCAAGACCCAGGTGGGTGTTTTGCTCAGAATGACAGGTAAGAGTCCCTTCTCATCTTTAGGTTATCTTCACAATGGGTCAGCAGTGTGAGAAGGTGTCACTAATCTTTCAATTTCCTCAGCTTAACAGGTTGCATGATGCAGACTTTTACTTCAAGATACTAATCAATGGAAATGTTTTAGGAGATGGGTATGTGTGGATATTAACTCTTTCAACACATACTGTGTTACCCTTTCTCTTTTATAGGATCAAATACCTTTTCTGTTCTCAGCTCTGCCTTTTCTGTTTTTTCTCTCTGAGTAACCTCATTTTTTCACAGTAGTCCTCAGTACAGTTTTGGTCACTCTCAACTCATTCTCTCCTGGTCTAAGCCCCATATTTTCCACTACCCAGTGGGCAACTTAAACCCACTTATCCTGGCTTAGCTACTTTGCCTCCCAGAGTACATATCATGCCTCAGTCTCCAAGTGCCATTGCTTCCTTCTTTGGGCTCATGTTTACATTCTGTGAGTATTCAAGGCCTTCCACCTTCCAACTGTGGCCTTCTCTTTCTGTGTCCTCCTTGTCCCTGATCCCTGACCACTCCATACTGCTCATTATATTCCAGATGCTGTATGCTTTCCTTTACTGTGCTCTGCCCCTGCCCTTCTGTCTGGAGTGTTTTTGTTGTTGTTGTTCCATTTGAAATCAACACCCTGTTCAAAATATCTTCCATCATGAAGTTTTTCTTTGTTCTATTTTGATTTTTTTAAAAAATCTTTTTGGTCAAAAGTAATCATTCTTGTCATTGTTCCTAATAGTTCTTTGTTTTTGCCTCTATAACTCTCTGCTTGATAAAATATTATATACTTGTAGCCCATCTTTCCTCTAGATTCTTTGGTTTAAAAAATTATGTATTTGTGGGCAAAAGTCTACATGTCTTAAGAAAAAGAAACTTAGATAATACAACTATGTGATTAAATAAATTAAAAAGGTGTAAAATAAAGTCTATTTCCTTTCCATCTCCCCAGTTCTAGTCCTTCCCAAAAGTGACCACCATTAGTAGTATCATGTGGTTCCTTCCAGAATGGATACAGCACCATATGGTTATTCCTTTACAAATGTACATGAAGGAAATGAGATACATGCATACATAATGTTTTACATCTTGCTGTCTTGCTGTTTTTGACTAAATCTTATGACTTTTCTCTTGCCAAAGTGTACAAATCTATCTCTGCTCTTTTTTCTTTTCTTTTTTTTAAATTTGGGGTCTCACTCTATCACCTTGGCTGGAGTGCAGTGGCATGCTCACGACTCACCTTCAATTTCCTGGGCTCAGGTGATCCTTCTGGCTCAGCCTATTTCTCCTCTTTTTAATGGCTGCATAATATTTCATTGCTAATTTAAGTATATATATATTGTTTCTATTGATTTATATTTATATATATAAATAAGCCAGATTCATATTTGTTTGTTTGCTGTAGCAAAGAAAAATGCTAACAGACATCTAAAGACATCTTTGTTACATACATTCTGATACACTTTTGCAAGTACTATATATCTGTGGACTGAATTCCTGGCAGTTATTTTTGGACCAAAAGGTAAATGTCTTTTACATTTTGATAGATACTCCCAAATTATTCCTCAGGATTACACTTGCCAGCTCTTTTAAAATGTGTGCAAGGCTGATGGATTAAAAATGGTATCTCATTATTTTTTCTTTTTGTAATTCAAATGTCTTTAATCATGAATAAAGTTAAACATCTTTTCATATTTTTTTGTAATTTCTCTTTCCCTTTTTTTTGGAAATTTTATGTCCTTTGCCCATCCTTCTGTAAAGTTTTTTGTGATGGCCTAATTTGATTTATAAGTTGAGGAATTTGGAAAGTAGTTCTTTGTCAAATATGCATGTATTTTTCCTCATCTGTCATCTGTCGTTTGTCTTTTTGGGAAGAGGGTTTTTTTGTTGTTGTTGTTTTTGTTTTTGTTTTTTTTTTGAGTTGGAGTCTTACTCTGTCACCCAGACTGGAGTGCAGTGGCCGCTCCCGGCCACTGCAGCCTCGACCTGCTGGACTCCGGCGATCCTTCCGCCTCAGCCTTCCAAGTAGCTGGAACTACAGGCGCGTACTACCACCTGGCTAATTTTTGATTTATTGTAGAGATGAGGTCTCGCCAAGTTGCCCAGGCGGGTCTCAAACCCGCGGGGTCAGGCAATCCACTCACCTCAGACTCCCAGAGCGCGGGATTACAGGCTGAGCCACTGAGCCCGGCTGGGAAGAGGGTTTTTTTTTTGAGTCATTTACTGTTGTCAAATGTGTTTTTCTTTACCTTTGTGGCATCTGGGTTTTATGTCATGCTTGGAAAGGTCTTTATGTCAATATTATAAATAAATTTATCCATGTTTTCTTTTATTTATTTTTTAGTGATAATCAAATGTATTTTAAATGCTGGCATAAGAACATAATGGCATTAAGTAGAAAATAATAAGATCCTTCATACATTCCCTGGTGCTTTATAAGAAATTGGTAAACATGCAACACCTTTGAAAACTCAGGGAGCTGTGTTTTCCATTGATTTTATTTTATGTGTGCCATTAGTGTTACTGTATATAAGGGCAGTCATTGCCTTTTTTGCCTGTTGCTCAAACTCACTGGGAGGAGTGGGGTGAATGTTAGTTACTGACTTCTCTATTCACCCTTCTCAGGATCAGCTATGAATGTCAGATGATGGTCTGCTTTTCAGGTCTTTGCAAAGTGGCTTTTTGTTCTAAACCACCTCAGGTAAAATGCTTCTTATTCTTAGGGAGCTTTGGTACCTGGATTAGAGATATTATTCCTTTGTTTCTTGCATTTCAGAGCAGCCTCTTGTTGACCTGACACATGGATACAGTGGTGTGTCCTGTAGCTTTTTTGAGTGGGATCTTGTAAAGATTTCATGCAGGCATCTTTGCTTACTAAACCTGTTATCATATGGTCTTGCATCAGACCTTTGTTTTCTTTTTAGGGCATGCTTACATGTTTATTTCTAGAGCCCTTTTTTTCATTTTTTACTTCAGGTCTATGGGAAGAGTGTCCCAGGCTGGCTCTGGTAATTTTCAGGCCAATACCAGTCTTCCTGTGGCTTGTGCCCACACTGCCTCACTGTGTAAGTGGCCTCCCTCCTCCTGGTGCCCACTGTGTGTGTGTTCATTTTCTTCCTGAAGCTACTTGCTTTCTGCTGTGCTCACCTTGTTGGTGTGACTTCCCTGTCTGCTGTCCTCCGGTGCTTTCAGACTTGGCTTTCTCATTGCTTGGTCAGTCCTGCATGGCTCTTCACGGTTGGCTCCTGCTTTCAGAATACTAGTTTGGTCTCAGTACTGCTTTGAGTTTGGTTGAACTTGGGCTGAACCCTGCATCTTCTTGGCAGCAGCTGCTCTCTGTGACTTTCATCTTCAAAGACCAAAAGGACCAGTTTACTTGAGTCCTAGATCCATAATTTCAAATTAATTGAGAGTTTAGCGTGTAAAGATAGCTTTTTCTTTAAAGCAGGTAAAAGGAGCCAGAGTAAGAGATTGGGGTGGGGGCCAGAATAAAAGCTATGACTATGGAAGGCATAATACACATCAGCCAGTGGGCCAACCTTGGACTTTTTCTCTGCTCATAGCCATTACCTCTACTGGTGATTTTGATATAGAAAAGAGAGATTTTGCTCTAGAAAGAGGATGCTGTAGTAAATTCCTAGAACTGAAATTGCTTGGTCACAGGGGATGTCAATTTGTAATTTTGATGGTTATTACCAAAATGCCCTCATTTGCCTTTCTTCTTCATTCTAAGCAGCAATAGGAGGATGTTTCCCCCTTTCCCATCCCTTTCCCAGCTACCTCCCAGGGCAGGCACGTAACCTAGGGCAAGCTTGCTAAGCATAGCGAATGTTGTGTTGGGGCCTAGGTGGGCAGACATTGAAATGATACTGGGAAAGTCAGCTTCTTGGACCTTCAGTTTTCTGATCTTTATAATGGGGGTAATAGTACCTGCCTTAGGGGGCAGACCTAGAGGATTCAGAAACATGATGCATACTAAGCCTTTATGACATACCTAGCATGTATCATGCATGCATTCAGTAAAGGGTTACTACTGATGATGGTGGTGGTGGTAGAGGGGGCTTTCCCAAGTAAAGGGGGAAGGCTGAGAGGTGTGGTTAGAGGAGGCAGTTATCACCTTTTACAGTTGCTGAGGCTGGTGTGGATGCAACTGGCCACATGGAAGTGGGGGAATGCTGGGACCACCTACATCAGAGGTAGTCCTTCCCAGAACCTACCCTGGAGACAAGCGGTGGCCTCACATGGCCATGGCAGAGACTATGTAGGAGGTGAAAGCTACTTCCCCAGTGTGAACGTATTCTCTTTCTTTGTAAGATAGTAAGAATTCTGAAGAAATTTAAGATACTGAAAGAGCAGGAAGATTGTCTTTCTGTTGTTTGAATGAGCAGAAGAGACTGAAGAAGTTGAGGAGCTGACAATTCTGAACTTCCCAACAGACCATTTTAATGAAGTCCTTTCCATGTGTATTTTAAAAGAAGTATTTCACGTTTCTTTTTTCCAGAATATAGATTTTACAAACAAAATAAGAATTAATGGTACTGAAGAAAAATATCTACCTTATGTGTACTTATTTTTTAAATTAAAATATAGCTGTGTACCTCTGATTTGGATATAGTTTTTCACCTAAAATAATGTGAGAAAAAGACCTGTGGTTAATCTGCTGAATTAAAGAATACCGATTCTGATGTTTTTAGTGAGTGGAATAACAAAATTTGTAATTGTTTTCTGAAGCAGCTGCAAACTTAATCTAAATAAAAAACTAATGTAAATCACTGCTCTGCATTATCAAAAGTAAATTCCTTTTCCATATCTGAGTGGGAAGGAATCTACATTAAGTCTGCAAAACTGGGACTCATTCATCTTTGAATTCCCTTTGGTTTGTGAATGTTGGAGACTGATAGTGAATGAATATTTCCCATAAATGTAGAAAAAATAATTTAAATTCCCAGTCAGTATGTCATTCAGTGATTTCAATTAAATCTAATATTTGCAGCACATATGACAAAAGACTAATTTCCTTAGTTTGCAAAGAGCTCTGACAATTCAGTAAAAAAGGCAAAGAATATGGCTAGGCAGTTTAAAGATAAATTGCCATCAAACATGAGAAAATATATCTGCCTCATTTATAAACAAGCAATGCACATCAAAACAATGAGGTACCACTTTTCACCTATCACTTTGGGAAAAGTGAAAAGGCTTAATACCCATTGCTAGCGGGTATGGGGGAGCAGACCTTTTCCTGTGTTGTTGGTAAGAGGATAATTGCTGTTACCTCTTAGAGGGTAATTTGACATTATCAATTGAAATGAAAAACCTAACAATTCCTCTGATAGTAGTTGAGGTTACAGATGTACTTACAAAAGAAAGCTAAAATGTATGTAAAGCTCACTTAGGGTTTAAGTAGCCATTCTGTGTTTGTAATGGTTATTTTGGTATCAGTAGGGAACCAGTTAAGTACATTGTAACACAGCCATCCATGGAATACTATGAAGTTGAAAAAAATGAGGTCAATGAGTGTGTGCTGCTATGAAAAGAGTTTAAAGTATAAAATAAGTTTCTTTAAAGCAGGGTACAGAATAGTTTATACTGATATATGTCTAAAATTTTCTCTGAAATACTACCTAAAAACTCCTACCAGTGATTATCTTTGAAAAGAAGGTCTGGGACTGGGGGAGAGTTTTGCTATTCATTTTCTGTTTTTCTGTTCTGTGATTTGAAGTTCTACTATATGCATATATTTTATTTTAAAGGTAGATTAAGTATTACTCTAATGTAGGTGTAGGCCCACTGACATTCCATGCAAGGAAGAAATCAAGACCTACAAGAAACCAGTCAGTAGCTTATGTTGTGAAACTGCCAAGACAAGGTAGAGAATCCTATTTGAACTTGAGTTGTTCCTACAGGAGGTTCTGACTTCCTCTGTCCCCGAAACCACTGGACCTGATAAATCCAGGCATCGTGTGAAGGACTTGTGGTTGATTCTGTGTTTTTTCTCCTTTTAGTCTGGTCGTTGCCTAGGGCTGAAATTAACTGTAAGTGTACTATGTGCCAGTCATTTAGATGCTTCTTATTCAAGAGTGTTGCTTGTTAGCAGCTCTGGGGAGGAGTCTTTGAATCTCATTGTCACTGTGGAAAGGAAGTGTTAATGTAAGAGAGGAGCAAAGCACTTCCTTTCTCATTTTGCAGAAAAATGGATTCTTTCTCTTAGGTGTTAATCATGGTATTTCATTTTTCTCAGTGATTTTTCTTTAAAATGTAGTTCTCCACTTTTTCTTTTCTTTTCCTTTTTTTTTTGTGTGTATGTTGGAACCTCACTCTGTCACCCAGGTTTGGAGTGCAGTGGCACAATCTGGCTACCACAGCTTCGACCTGCTGGGCCCAGATGATCTTTCCTTCTCAGCCTTCCAAATAGCTGGGACTACAGGTGTGCACCACCATGCCAGCTAATTTTTTACTTATTGTAGAGACGAGATTTCGCCAAGTTGCCTAGGCTGGTCGAACCCCTGAGCTCAGGCAATCCTCTCACCTCCACCTCCCAGAGTCTCCACCTCCCAGAGTGCTGGAATTAAGGTGTGAGCCACCACACCCTTCACTCTTCTCCTGGGGGAGTGGGGGGAGCACAGAGGAAGAGGAAGCTTCATTGGGAGGCTGTTTTCAGTTTTGCATTCTGTTTCAGAAATGTTCTGTTGCTTTCTTTTCTCTACTGGTTTTTGCCCAAGAGTTCACACCTTTAAACGCCTCAACCTGTGTGTTCCTTTCCCCTTTCATTCCAAAAGTCACTACTTACACACTTTGTGTCTGAAAATGTTATAATGAGTAAGTAACATTTGACTATTTGTTAGCTACCAGCTGAGTTGCATTTTTGTAAGTTTTGCTAATTTGAGAAACAGTGTTGTGTTTCATGTTAATATTTACTTGTTTACTGGTGAAGTTAGGCATTTTTCTGTGTGTTTAAAGACTGATTTATTTATTTATTTATTTATTTATTTATTTTTGAGTTGGAGTCTCACTCTGTCGCCCAGACTGGAGTACAGTGGCACGCTCCTGGCCACCGCAGCCTCGACCTGCTGGGCTCTGGCAATCCTTCCGCCTCAGCCTTCCAACTAGCTGGAATTACAGGCCCGCGCTACCACACCTGGCTAATTTTTTTAATTTTTATTTTTATTGTAGAGATGAGGTCTCACTAAGTTGACCAGGAAGGTCTCGAACACACGGTCTCAGGCAGTCCACTCACCTCAGCCTCCCAAGGCGTGGGATTACAGGCTGAGCCACCGAGCCTGGCTTGATTTTTTTTTTTTTTTTAAAGAAAAGTTTATTTAAAAGTAAATTAGAGAAAGAGAAGGAAGAAAAAAGATTCACCTCCCCAAGGTGGGGGAGGGGGACCAAAGCCAGGAGGCATGGCAACAGCCATAACTCAGAGAGCACATGGCCACACCAGAGTCTAGCAAGGCAATGGCCCTAAAGACTGATTTTATTTTTTAAAGCATCTGTTCATAGCCTTTGCCTGTTTTTCAATTTTTATAATTGACTTTTATTGATTTGTGAGAATCTTGTACTTACCTGCTTACATGTTGAAAGGTACCTATAGAAACCTAGAAAAAACTTAGCTTATTCATTAGTATTTTTGCCTCAGCGTAGCCATTAGAAAGTGTTCAGACATTCTACTGTGGAACTAGCAGCCTATCCCATCCCCCCTAGGCAAATCTCCTTCAGATGCAAGACCAGGACAGCCCAACCCTTCATGGTTTAGCATAATAATCTCTAGTAAACTTTTGATTCCTTGTCAAGGCCAAAGTCATAAAAGTAATAATATGACCACTCTTGCAGGAACCGCCCCCCAGAGGGTTAACCTTATCAGCCCTTTGTGACCCACCTTGGCAGTAATCATGTGACTAATCCACCCATCTGCCTGCTGTCCATCACCTGACTTCAGTACCTGTGTTTGTCTGCCTTTTGTGATAACGTGGAAGCAGACCACTACCCAATTACATAATGATCTTCCCCCATCAAGGGGAATGGTTAAAAGGACTCAACCACAAGCAACCAGCGGCCATTGCCTTGCTAGACTCTGGTGTGGCCATGTGCTCTTTGAGTCATGGCTGTTGCCATGCTTCCTGGCTTTGGTCCCCCTCCCCCACCTTGGGGAGGTGAATCTTCTCTCTTCCTTCTCTTTCTCTCTCTAATTTACTTTTAAATAAACTTTTCTTTCTTAACCTTTTTGTGCCTCGCAATTCTTTGCATTTACTGGGGTCTCTGGGTTCCCAGCGTGGCACCTCCTGCTTGCCATCCCTGGCAGTGCTGCACCCCTTGCTCCATCCATTTTCC